>JARUHQ010000057.1:2500-118076 GCA_029955515.1 Chrysomela aeneicollis
TATTAACAGTCGACGTTTCGATACTTCATTGTTTTATCTCCTGGACTATAAAGGATGGCTTTTTGATTCCAAAAATGGTGGAATAAATTATTTCGAGATAAGATATAAATATAAGTTCATATTTTCACGAAAGTCGTTGATACATAGGTACACAATTGAACAAACAACTGAAAATAATGATGATTCTAATCAAGTAATGCTTCATAACAAGAAAGTTGGGTGCACTTCAGGTCTAACTAAAAATATCATTTTGGTAGGATATTTATATCAATCGGATAAACTTGTTCCGAATCCGTCAGTCTTGTTATTTATTATACAATATATTTCGCATATGTTCTGAACTATTTATAATTGTATCCAAGATTTTACGACAATCTCTGTTTTTGAAACTACCTTATGGATTATTTATCATGCGATTATTGCTTCAACAAATAATCAATTACCCTCATCTACTGTTTGAGATATCATACCTCGCTAGATGTTTTCAATGAATGCAGTTCCACCCTGTTCGGATTAGGATGTAGTTATGGAAGTGTAATAGTATTCAATATAGTTGAAATTGAAATCTTAGATAAATATTTCAAGGGGACTTGATGAGACCAAGACCTATCTCTTGTGATGCGATGAAAGTTCATAACCTCAGATAATGATGTTGTTGCTATGATTGGAAGGAATAATAGTTATTAATTTGACCTCCAGCGCGATATTGAATCAATCGTACTCTCACGAAGCTCCGAAAAATATCTACTAGATTGTGTTCCATATAGTTACACGACGATGAAGTGTTTTGTTTTTCTTTGTGTTTTATTTATAGGTAAGTGGTACAATTTGTTTTATTTTTGGAGATACGTCACTTTGTGATACGAAAATGATCATTCGTGTATGAATATTAATATTCAAGCAATGATTTGATAGAGTTTCAAGTCATTTTTTTCATCATCATTAAATTTATGATAAAGGATGATGTTGATTTGGTGACGAGAATATTGAAAATAAAAAACATTCTACATTTATGAATGTTCTTTTTCCTAATTTGATGACGTCTCCTTTCACAAATTGGCTGGCTGCTATTTTCAACGTTCACAAATATTGAGTGGGTACCAACTTTTTCGAAGGTGAGTAACAGATCTTATGAATTATATCCAATTCTCATGGTCTGCAAGATCACATCTTCCTGTGGTAAGCCGCCCACTTTCATGTTTAATGGAAACTTTGCTATAAGAGGAAACTTTGGTATAAGATTGTAATAATTCCATGGTATTTTATATATTATGTTTGTTTCAGCAGAGTTTACTCTATATAGTGTTCATATCAAAGTGCTAATTGTATGGTTAGGATTGTTTTGGCTTTGTCTTCTCTCATCTCTCCTCTTTTTTTCTATTTTCTGTGTAATCATGTGTACTACGTCAATTTTATGTTTATCAACCTTTTTGAACCCCCGTTGATACTCTCCCAATCTTTTCCCAGTGTTATTTTTCGTTAAATTCATTCCTAATGAGTATTGTCAATATCTTGTATGTTATATTTTAGTAGTGTTGTGCTCCTTAGATATATTGAGCATTGTGCAAGAAAAGTGTGTTCTTACAGAAAATCATATAGGTATCGCTAGAAAGAAAATAGTTTTGTTTTTCATGCAGATAATATTTTTGTTTGAAGCAATCACGTGAGGAGGTGAGTTTGTCTAGATTGTTCATGTTTCCAGTGTGAGTGAAGAAAAGTGCTCCTATTGAATGGAACCCCCCTTCAACTCTGTGATGTTTGTAGTTATGGGAGAGTGTTGAGTGAAAAGGTGAATGAAACTTTAATTATGATCTACAGATATTTTCGATATATAGCTTCATACAGATACATTTTCCCAAAATGGGCACCAACTCCGGTTTTTCAAATAGAACACCATGTTTATTTTTTCAAAATTCGATGAAACTCTTTTTTCTGATTCCTCTGATATCAACAATTGGATTATTTGGATGGAAATTTATATCTAATGAGCTACCCTAATGGCACATTATTATTTTTTAAGATAGATCTTTATTCAATTAGGAGCCTTAATATACATATAAGAAAGGCATATTACAATATACAGAAATATAAATATATACAGACAGAATAAAATGATTACTATAACATCAATGAATTATATCGCCCGCTCCCATGTGAAACGCTGACTCTGAAAATGTACCGGGACATCGTCCAGTTACTCCAGTTCTAAGAAGATGATGCGCTAGCATTTTTGAACCTCATGAGAAATTATCATTTTTATGTCAGATTAATTCCAGCACTCGTACTGTTCACTTCAGCTTAATAATAAAAATTGTTTTTTAAAAATAGACTTTGACTTTGTGAAGTTGTAATTGGCGCAGTCGGTAGTATATTCGGAGTTTCGCGTATCGAACGAGGACATTTTTCATTTCAACGAATTGACTGAATATTCGAACCTGTTGACTTTGTTCCGTGGAGGTATTTGTGAAGGAGCGGCTCTTTGAACTTCAAGAAACCCAGTCCATCGCGGACACTTAGCTACCCTCAACAGACAAAATCATCGGAGATTGGAACAAAAATCGTCTGATCTCGCGAGGAAGTCACCTGGGGAATTCAACATCAAGAAACCAGCTGTCTACCTTATAGAAGAATGCTCAAAGTCTTCGTAATATTAATGTAAGTCAGTAAACTAAACGTCAGTTGATAATTTAACGAATATTTTACAACATTTGAATTTAAATACAGAAAACCCTTCAACTGGCTTCCCAGTGTCTATACAAAACAATAGTGAACATTCTTTATCAGAAATGACGAATAAGTTCAAACCAGAATACCTAAAATGCGTACCAGAATTTGATGGCAATCCTACCGATCTGAATAAATATTTATCAGTTTGTGATTCAATCATAAATACATTTTATAAAGCAGAGAATCCAACAGATTTCCAGAATGTTCACTTGTTGAATTGTCTTTACTCTGAATTATCGGGTAATGCAAAACTCGTAGCCAATATACAGAATGTATCAAATTGGCAAGAACTTAAGGAAACATTGACAAGACATTTCGCGGACCAACGAGATGAGTCTTGTCCAAACCGATATTTAGTGATGCTCAAACAAATTCCCAACGAAAAACATCAACAATTCTATGATAGGTGCTTGAATATTCTGAATCTTTTATGCAACTATGTTAATGTTCATGAAACCAACAGATAATCCATACAATTGAAACGTGATTTGTACAGTAACTTGACTTTGAGAACCTTTCTTTCTGGGCTCAGGGAACCCTTGGGTACTACTATCCGGTGTATGAAGCCCACATCATTAAGTGAAGCATTACAATTCATACTGCAAGAAGATAATGTTCATTATTTTCAGAATTTTTCGAACAGAAACGCATTTAAACCCCCTAGTGCTCAACCAAGACCGCAAATGCAAACCAGACAACAATATGTCTCTCCCAGTAATGTTCATTTCAATAGCAATACACCAAACAATTATTTCAGATCACAAAATCATTTCCCTTCTCAACCAATACCGATACAACCGAGGCCTCAAATTCAACAACCAAGATATTTCTCGAATAATCAGATATTCAGGCAACAACCTCAAAATAAAAACGTTTTCAGGCCAAACCCAAATCAGACTCATCAAAAACCAACGCCTATAAGTGTGTCGACGCGGAACACTTTCAATAAACCAACACTAATGAGCATATCAACGAGAAATACCCTTAATAATCAACCAGGCTCCTCTAACTCTTTCTACCAACAGCCCCAAAGAAATTTTGTATCAGAGGAACTATTCAACACAGTGGTTAATGAAAATAATGAGCCGAATTATGTACCACAAGGAGAGTTCGTCGAAGACGAATATAATGCCTATGGTGGAACCGAAACAAATTATAATGAAAATATTCAACAGGATGATTCGCAACATCCAAGTGAAAATGTTCAGCAGACCTCATCGCCAGAAGATCGAACATAACTAACCAAATAATATCTTTCAATATTGCCAATTCCAGTGAATTGTCATATGTAACATTTCCAGAATAAGATGCAAAATTCCTCATTGATTCGGGTTCGACAAAATCATTTATCGATTCCGATATCGCACAAAAGCTTTTTCCAAATTCGATTAGACACGACCACTTTATTGTTTCAACTGTCTTTCAGAAATCGGCTCACAAATATAGTGCAAACATGCCAGCTTCCAAATTATTCAATCCACCTGAGGAAAAATATTTGAAATTCTTTCTCTTCAAATTTCATGACATTTTCAAAGGCTTGATTGGTCTCGATAATTTGAAACTTCTACAAGCAAATCTAGACTTCAGTAACGGTTATTCAATTACACCGTATGCTGAGATAAAGCTTCAATTCCAAAACACCAAAAATAATTTGAATCTAGTTACAGTAGCTCCTCGCTCTGAACAAGTTATACGTATTAATACATCCATTCAACAGGGTAAAATAATAATACCGCACCAACGTATGCATAATTGCGAAATACCTGAATGTTTGACAATCGCGAAAGGTGGTAAAGCTCTAACCACAATACTCAATAACACAACAAAACCAGTGACATTGAACTTTTCAGAACCTTCTCTTGTCGAGAGATTGAACCGTGACGAAATACAAAACATTGAACTCTAAAATTTTGATGACTCTCCTAAACAATCTTTAGATTTTTAAAGAATTCGAACAGACCACTTAAATGAAGAAGAAAAATCCAACATCGTCTCACTTTGCAAAGAATACCACGACATATTTTATTATGAAAATACTCCTCTAACATTCACCAGCCGGGTAAAACATCACATACGTACATCTGACGAGATACCGGTATACACGAAATCTTACCGTTACCCGTTTATCCATAAAAAAGAAGTTGAGGAACGAATCGGGAAAATGCTCGACCAAAAAATCATTCGGCCAAGCAACTCTCCCTGGTCTTCACCCATTCGGGTGGTACCAAAAAAACAAGACGCTTCTGGTAAACAGAAGTGGAGAGTGGTGGTGGACTACCGCTAGCTGAACGAAAAGACCATTGATGACAAGTTGGGAAAGTGTCAGTATTTCACGACGTTAGACTTAGCTAGCGGATTCCATCAGATTGAAATGGAAGAGCAAGATATTGAGAAAACGGCCTTCAATACCGAACAAGGGCACTACGAGTACCTCCGAATGCCCTTTGGTCTCAAGAACGCGCCAGCCACATTCCAGCGCGTAATGGACAATATCCTTCGAGGTATACAAAATGAAAAATGTTTAGTGTACATCGATGACATTATAATTTTTTCCACTTCGCTACAAGAACACTTTGAAAGACTTAAATTTGTATTCGATAGATTGCGAAAATCTAATTTTAAAATTCAGTTGGATAAATCGGAGTTCCAACGGAAAGAGGTAGCCTACCTGGGACATGTTGTGAACCCTACATGAGTTAAGCCGAACCCAGACAAGATCAAGGCTATAAAACACTTTCCAGCTCCCAAAACGACTAAGCAATTGAAAGGTTTCCTAGGTCTCTTAGGTTACTACCGACGATTTATAAATAATTTCGCGATACTGACGAAACCTCTTACAAAGTGTTTGAAAAAAGGAGCCAAAATTGAACATAACAAAGAATTCTTGGACTGTTTCGAAACATGTAAGAACTTATTGATAAACGATCCCATATTACAATATCCGGATTTTTCCAAACCTCTCAACCTTACGACGGACGCTAGTAATTACGCTCTTGGCGCTGTGCTTTCTCAAGGCCAATTGGCCAAGATTTGCCAGTCGCATACGCATCACGAACTCTAAACGATTCCGAACAAAATTATTCGGTGATCGAGAAATAGCTCCTGGCTATCGTCTGGGCGACTAAGTACTTCCGCTTCTATCTTTTCGGACGTAAATTCAATATAGTAACAGACCACAAACCTTTGCAGTGGCTCTTTTCATTAAAAGATCCTAATTCAAAACTTTTACGTTGGCGAATAAAATTAGATTCAGTACTCCATTCTCCCGCAAAACCTAAAATTAACATCTTATTCGAGAAAAAGAAACGAATTCTGATTCGAATATCTCAAAACGGTACGGAAAATGACATACTTAAATTTATTAAAGAGTACATTTCGCCAGGCGTGCAGTACCATATATATTTCGAAATCCGAACTATACGAACCATTCTCAATAACACTTCAGAAATATTTCAAATGGCCCTCAATCAAATTCAAACTATGCATGACAAAACTATTAGATGTTACTAACAAAGACGACGCAAAGGAAATCATTCAAAATCTTCAAGAAGGAAAATCAAACCATCGCGGAGTTGATGAAACATTTGCAAGGGTCAAAGATAAATATTATTGGCCAAATATCGAAGAATCTATTCAAAATTATATCAATCAATGCATAACATGTCAAAGCAGTAAATACGAACGCAATCCGATCAAAATGACACTCAATATAACCCCCACCGCAAAAAGACCATTCAAAATTATTCATCTCGATACATTTTCAATTGAAAATAACAAATTCCTAAAAATTCCAGACAGTTTCTCTAAATATGCACAGTGTATGTTAAATCACACATAAGAAAAAAGGAAGTTAATAAATTCATGAACCCTACGGCAATAAAGGAAGTAGACAGAAAAATGAAAACAGTTTCGACTGAAAATCAACCAAAAATTCATATGAACAACTTGAAACGCCCTCTTGAAAAGTATTCATCCAAGATTACCAAATAATTAATTTTTCAGGATATGTGGAATTCTCGGTTTCCAAGAAAAAGTCACCATTCAAAACTTGAAGAACAACGCAGGGCTTATTCCTCTCAAATTGGGAACAGCAAAAGTAGAAACTTATGCGCATTCTCTCATCCACTATTACGATTTGAATCCACGTAGAACAAACCAACAAACTAAAATTGCATTCTTACTCCGTGAAAACACTCGTGAAAAGCAATCTGAATTATTCATCAGACCTGTCAAACTACTTGAAAATACTACAGTTCTCAGAGGACATTTTATTTGAAAAACTATTAGAAATATTTCCTCAAACTCACAGAACTAAACGTGGCTTGATAAACGGAATAGGATCGATTTTCAAATCTATCACAGGAAACTTAGATTCCAATGATGGAGAAAGGTATGATCAGCTGATCACATATTTGCAACATAATCAGGAAAAACTAGCTACAAATATCAAAAGAAAAAACTCACTCTCAATAGCACTAAATGAAAAATTCAACAGTACAATTCAGCAAGTAGAACACAACGAAAAACTTTTGGAATCAAAAATCACACAAATTGCCTCAATAGTCAAAGATCAGGTATATCGAGAAAATTCAATGTTTAAAAAGGATATCTTGAACCAAATTATCAGCATGTATGTAATAATAAATTCCATTTTACAAGATGTGGAAAATTCAATACAGTTTTCCAAATTGAATATCATCCATCCGAGTATAATTAAGACGAAAGACTTATTTTATGAATTAGAAAACCAACAGAAATTACTCGATAGAGACACCTTATTATTTGAGAAAATCATGAAGGTTGAGAGCTACATATCAAATTGTAGAATAACTTTCATACTTTCCTCCCTCATAACAAATTCTTCTAAATTCGAATATTACCGCTTATTCTTCATTCCAATTCTCACTGGCAGTCAGTTTAAGGTATTTATTCCTAAAGATAGATACCTAATGAAGGACGAAAAATATTACGCATTCTTGAGCAACCCTTGTGCAAAAATCAATCGTCAATTGCACATCTGTCCCCCAACCGACATTGGAAACTTAGCCGAAAGAACTCCTTGCGAAGTCCAGCTTCTCGACATCAAGAATACCTCTACATGCGAGAAAATTCACATTCGACTGTCCTCGCCAGCCATCGAAAAATTAGGAGATACGAATAAATGGATCATCCTCCTGCCATCCCGAGAGACTCTCAAGCTGAAATGCCCAAATCAAGAGGAAAACACGAACCTATCACCAGGAAGTTACCTCGCCGAGATACCAATCGGATGTCAGTTGACCTATGTACATCAAACAATCATCAATGAAAATCAGATTAGCCACAACAAACCCATACTCCTACCGGACTTGGCAGATGTGGAAACTGACTCATCCGAACCAAACACAATGCTTCACCTAGAAAACTTCAACTTGAACGAACTTCAGTCAATAAGAACAGCAATCAATGAGAATCAACCCAAGATCTCTTTCCGAGACGTGAGCTATATCCCGAGTTTTTGGACTATATTCATCTATACCATCCTCCTAATCACATTGGCATACCTTCTGTACAAGAGGAAAATTTCCAAAATCTGCAAGCCGAAAACACCTACGGACCAACCACAGGAGATCGAAATGTCCAGGGTTCAGCTTCCTCGCTATCCCTCAGCTGAATCTTCAGGGGAAGGAATTATATCGCCAGCTCCCATGTGAAACGCTGACTCTGAAAATGTACCGGGACATCGTCCAGTTACTCCAGTTCTAAGAAGATGATGCGCTAGCATTTTTGAACCTCATGAGAAATTATCATTTTTATGTCAGAATAATTTCAGCACTCGTATTGTTCACTTCAGCTTAATAATAAAAATCGTTTTTCAAAAAGATACTGAGTTTGTGAAGTTGTAATTAATGAGTAAACTATAACAAGTAAAATATTAAAAATACATGTGAATAAAAAATAGACAGAATAAAAAAAATAAAAAATAGTAGGATCATAACAACCGGCAATGTAAGTAAACTATAGACGCATGGAATGGAATGTTAAGTATAATACTAATGAGTACAGACGTTCAAAGAATGCATTAAAAAGTATAAACATATATATATAAAACTCTCATATGATATATAATAAATTGTTATAATAGTTTCAAAACCATATTTGTAGTTACTCATTCTGGATGTATTCCTTTAATTTGGCTTTGATTTGGATCAGTTAGGTAGATACCTTAACAGAATCTGGTAATTTATTGAACTCCAAGAAACCTCTGAAAAATAGTGAATTCATCGTACTACGATAGGAAGTGCTAGTAACGTATATATCATTTTTGCCACGAGTGTTATACTTATGAATATCCTTAATAAATGTTAGGTACTTCTGAAAGTAATCTGGTCCTAAATGGTTTATTTTTCTGAATATGAAAATCATAGTGAAATAATACAGTCTGTTTTTCACTGAGAACCAGCTGTGGGTTTTTAACATCGATCTTATAGGGGTGAGGCGATTTGTTATCAATATAATTCTCATTCCACGATTTTGAAGCTTCTGGAGCATATTTAACTTATTGAGATTAAACAGATATACAATGGATGCGCAATAATCAAAATGTGGCTTAATGATTGAGTTATACACAGTGATTTTAGTCTCAGTTGATAAATGTTGAGATATCCGAGAGAAAAAAAAGCTTTTTCGAAATTTTCTATGCATATAATCGAAATGACTATTGAAGTTCAAAACATTATCTAGAAGGAATCCCAGGTACTTAACGTTTGAGACAACTTGAATACTTTCATTATTTATGTTCAAGCGAATATTATCAATATCGAGAGTATCATACTTATATTTAGTTGTGAAGACCATCGCCTGTATTTTAGTTACATTAAGTTTCAATTTATTGAGGCTCAGATATTGACTTATTGATAACAAGGCAGTGTTCATTTTTTCAATAGCTCTTTCAAAAATGACATCACTACATGCAATTAAGGTGTCATCAGCAAATAGGTTAATAAAATCACATTTTACAAAAAGATCAAGATCATTCAGACTTCAACTTGAAGGTGAGTGATATAAACAACCAACTAAGCAAAATTTCGTTATGAAATCAATTTTTAGTAATTTACACCAATATTTGTTTTGAAATTTGAAGGTTTTGAATACAGAAAAAGTATAGTCACTCCTAATATACAGTATAACTCCTGTGTGCCTACTATTTGTGTGCCTACTATTTGAATCGCATCTTACAGGATTATATTTATCGATTTTTATTTCAGTTTCTTCAATATCTGATGTTGTTCTGGTTTCACTAAGTAAAATAAGCTTTGGATTGTAACAAGTAATGCTTTCTTGGATTTGATCACGGTTTTTACAATACTTTGAGCATTGAGATAAATTATATCTAGATTATCAATGTTTTTGTTCTGGTTTATCCACAATTGTAGGTTTATTATTCACGAATTCAATCGTTTTAGTACTACATCCATTATCAATGAGATGTTTTAGTTTATCCTTGATAAGTTGGAAATAGTCACGCTGAGCCTTGGTTTGATCGTTAAATATTCTTATGCTAGGAATATCGCATATACGTTCATTTTTCTAAACAAATTTTGCATCGTTAGTGGACTTGAGAATAACCTTAATAGGCCGAATTTTATTTGGAACATATTTTCCCAATCTAAATATTTTTATATTCCTTTTATCGATATTATTGAAGTTTTTTAAAACAGTTTTCACTGCTTCGTTGTCTTCAGAGACTTTATCTTGTTGGGATTTCAGATTTGATTCATTCTTATTAAAAATAATAATATTTCAGGCACGAGCCTGTCTCTCCACCATTTCGCGTATCCAGTCTTCTTTATCTTCGACCACATAAGAGCTGATGTTTCCTGTTTCTACTGTACTTTTTAGCTTATCCAGTCCGGCTTCCAATTCATCAATTTTGACCAGGAGTTCGGGAATCATTCGAACTCCGTTTTGACAATCATCGCAATAGAATTTGAGGACCCTTTTTCCTTTCAGTTTCATCACTTTCATCTCACTAGCGTTGAGTCCTGGGCATTCTCTATGGGTTGACCTTTGGCAGCCGTCGCATAATAGTGTAGGCTCTCCAGATTTGAGCTTACAGCTTACATATTCCATAATTTTGTGTTCAAGAATATAATATAAAATTCGTTAAGCACCTGGACTATAAACCACTTTTCAATAAGAAATCCAAGATAAACTTGCGACTTTTTATCGAATTTTTTTAACGCAAATGATGAAGGATCAACGGAAAATGACCCTAATTTTGATACTTACAATATACATGTTCACTGATTATATTCACTTTAATTGCATTATACTGTACAGGAGCACTTTATTTATAATTCTTTGGATTGTTTGCATCAATATGAATATAACAAAGAAAATTAAAAACGAAATAGATTAAATTTTCACACTGAATCAACGTTAAAACACGGAGCAAAATTAAATAGATGTTTACTGCATGAATGCTCGCCAATTGTTTCCGCAACGTATACGATTAATGTTCCATATAAGTAGCACTGTCCCGGCCTTCTAAGGGATATGCACGAAACATTCCACATACACGGAGAAACATTTCCAGAACACTTTCGTTTGTCCTAGAAGATTTTTTTAATGGGTTCATGACCATATTCGATTCTATTCGTTATATGAAAATATATTGTTTCAATAGTTTACATACAATTTTTTATCGAAAACCAAATTCCCACATTTTGATGAGTTCTGTGAATATAATCCACTTATATCGAATCGAACAGAGTTTCTTGCCAATTCCATCATCCTGTCAATGATTTCAGCGCGAATATGATGAAGAAAATATATTATATTGTATATCCTTGTTCATCAGCTCATGCATGGACACTAAAATGGCAACGCGGTGACGTTAGTTGACTGGATTACATTGCAGAATAGGAAACTAGCCATGTTCTACAATAGTGTTTATGTCCTTGATGAATGGTGACTGACAATAAGTGACGAGCGATGCTGATCTTTGTTTATTTATATTTGGTCGGCATTTTGTGAATTGTTGTTTTTATATTTGGATTCCATAACATTCGTTATTTTTATGATTATTAGGTTTGTTCTAGCAGCGATTTTGAATAGTTTGCATTCCTTCGGAGCATGATTATACTGATTTATGCGTTCTAGCAAATTAAAACCCAGGATTCGGACTAGCAGTCACATGTTCTAGCGACAGCAAAATCCAGTTTGAAAACTGGTTGAGAGCCGTCAAAGTAGTTCAGTTATTTGTAAGGATTATCAGTTTGTGACATGCGCAGTTCAGATTTTGGAATGTTTCGTTAGATTGGTGAACTGTTGGTTTGTTTTCAGTTTTGTTGGTCATGAAATGACCAGTGTTTTTTGTGAATTGTTCACTCGAAATAGATTGAAATTACTTGGATAAACGTATTCGTGTACTCAGTTTCATTTTCTCGTGGTTTGACATTCAGTTATAGATTTTTTCGGTTTTTTCAAAATTAAATGGTATCCGGCTTCTGACAATTTCACAAGAACCTCTTGTGATTACAGGTTAAAAAGCCTAGAGGTCATCGGAGTCGTCGAACTCGAAAAGAGCGTTCTAGCACATGCGAGTTTCAAATCGTTTGAAACCAGGTCTAACGACGGACATGCGCAGTCGATCAATTCACAATACTGGTCTCAAACAAATTGAGATTTCATGATAGAAAAAACCTATTATTGTGAATTCTGCTCGATATATTACAATTGTTCCTTTTGGATTCTTTATAATGATTATCTCGACAGCTTGTGCAGCCTAACCTAACCAACACCAGATAAGACTGGAAATGAAAGTAGGTATAGGTATATAAAAAAATCGCCCAATTGTGTGTTATATTATTTCAGCAATGATTCGCCTGTATATTTTGAAGCTGTACTCCTGGTACCCGTGTGATTCTTCATATTTATTTCTGAATAAGTGTATTAAATCTAGTCAATGTGAGTATTAAACTCCATGCAATTTCGTATTCATTGATTTTGCCATGTCATATTTTGTATAACGAAACAAGTACACCTGTACTTATAGTTTTCTACGGACTTTTTGAATAATGTTGTATTATTAATAATTTGATTTATGTTTAATGAAGGTTCTTATTATCATTACTATTATTATTAGATCCAATAAACTACTTTATGGAACAGAAGCACAACATCCTGTTGTGATATTGTGAAGCATTCTAATCTTCAGCTGCAATTCTAGTACCTACCTGACTGAGTGTCCTTCAACATATTGTAAGTATCATCCAATGAATCTTGTTACCCAGATATTGACTTGAATTCTATAAGTTGTACCTAGAGAGCAAGGTTTTCAATAATATTTTTTTCTTATGTGTTTTTGAGTTGAATCTAAGAGGAATATATTGAGCAAAATAACCCGCCTATATGGAAATCCATGAAAGAGCTATTTGGGAAAGATGAAGTACCTTCAGCAACAAAGTTCCAGAGATTCAGTTGAAAATAAACTTTCCTTCTACCTCTGAAGAAGCCACAGACATGAGAGAAGTGGTTGTGGACAGTGAGTATCATAATTTTTCAATCTCAAATTCAATCTGAATTATGTGTTTGATTTTCAGTGAACTTTGAAGAATATGCTCGATAATATATCATCTACATTGAAAGATAATCTAGAGGTTTGAATATGATTGAAGTCCAAAAGCACCAGGGCTAGCTGGAAACTATTCTGATTGTTTCATGCCAACGCAGTTCATGTCAATTTCACTAAATTATCTGTATCATTAGTATTATTATGTATCAATGAATCTGCTGATAGTAAAACGTCGTGTTTCACTTCTTGGAAAAGTCGGTACTATTATGTAAACAAAAAAATATATTTGTCCAAAATATGTTCCTCCATGACGTTCCATGAATTTTCAAAGGAGACATTTCTGGAGCGTACAATTCGCACACAAGGGCTCCATTGGGAAGGTCACTGGACTGTTTTGCGACTTCACGCGACATCTCCGGAATATTTTGGTAAAACAATTGTGCTATTAGGGTATAACGACCAAACTTGATCAAAATAACGCTTCATGGATATCATTGTATATCATTATGTAGAAAAAAACAAAATGCGACTAGCTATAATTAAATTTTTTGCCTCACATTAGCCAAAAAAGTTGCTTCTGCTCATTGTCTACTTTTCTTGAATATCTTAGATGTTCATTGGTGAATTGTTATGCCGGTTCCACTGTGATCATCTATATTATGTGATATAAATGACAATATAAGATCCATAAAGCGTTATTTTGATCAATAACTCAGTCATTTTCCTTCTGAACATGCAACTGGTTGATATTGTTGAAATCGAAATAAAAAGTTCTATCATTCTGTCAAAAAATTTAAACATTTTTTTATTTGAAAAACGAAAGTTCTTATGTCCATTTCGAAAAAAAAACATTTGTTAATCTAAATTCAAGTCATTTCATTCAACTTTTCTATTCAGCATTTATTCATATCTTCAAAAATAGAAAAGTTGGGAACCATCTGCGCTTAGGCGTCTCCACGTTGAATAGAAATTTGTGTCACTATATTATCTTGTCGAAGAGTATCTGCGTCGAAACCTCTTGTTGCTTAGCAGTTATCTGATCAGTGATCTTATTTTGCTGAGCCGCTATCTGTGCCGAAACATCTGCTTGCTGAGCAGAAATATGAGCAGCAATCCGCGCCGAAGCCTCTTTCTGAGCAGAAATCTCAGCAGCGATATTATCTTCCGGTTCCTCGAAAACAAAAGTCTCTGGATTCTCACCGACGTCGAAGCTGGAGAGCCGCTCTCATCCCTGCTGTCTCGAGCCCCCTCTCTTCCAACTTACGTTCCAAGTCCACTACCAAGTCTCTTCACTGATGGAGCGTAATAAAAGTCCAAAAAGATTCACTAATATCCCACAGTTCTGACACCAATTATTATTGTTAGGTACGTTCTTCGTGAGTAGAATGACCAAGTTTTCAAACGATAACTCATTTATTTGAATAAACACCAACACACTTAGGTATTACATACTAATTTATAACTATTCTCTTCTGAACGATGTTCGCGTAGCGAAACTTCGTATATATATCGTGTTCGGATTGTTCTAGAACTTTCGGGAACTGTCATCATCCTGTCATCTCTCTCCATCTGATAGCTTCCAGGATATTCCATCCATTTCTGTTCTAGATCTTTCACGAACAATCGAGATTTATCTGCAATGTCCAATACAGGAGGATATTTCAATTTAGGCGATAGGTATTTCTTCTCGACTTCAATTCATTTTATTAATATCAATACTTTGTCCACACTGTGAAAGAAAAGTCAGGGGCTCCCAGTCATATGAAAGATCTTGAAGTCCAACAATAAAGAAAGGTGGTAAACAAAGATTTCCAAATCATCTCGAGGGTACCTATAAATCTGATAGATTTGAAAAAAAATAGATTTGAAAATGTACTTGACCTCCATCGTGTGAGGTCGACTCGTCTCAGTGTCTTCAGTTTAAATTGATGAAACTTACGATTATACATCATACTTTATTGTGGAAAAGTGCTAAACTGTAGTTTGTAGTTGGTTGAATAAATTGGAAGAATCCACGTGCCAAAATATTGGATTAAAGTGCATTTAGAGAACAAATAATCAAATCAAAATCAACCTTATACTACATGTGAGTAAAGCCTACTATCCTATAATTATAACAACATAGTGATTGAACTGAAATACAAAACCAGTGGCGTATCGGTAATCCAAATGCCAGGTACGTTGTGCGCCTGCTGTTCGAAGGCTAGTGAGCCTCACCTACTTGTAAATTGTTGCGTCTGTCTTAAGTTCTTCAGCCACAGTTGTGTGGGCTTAACAGCTTCGGAAACCAGATCGATCAACTCAAAGAAATGTTTCAAGTGGTCTTGTGCAAAATGCGAAGAAATAGGAAGTGATATCAATTCTTTGAAAGCTGCTATTGTTAGCCTACAGGCAGAAGTAAGATCCCTGAAAGCACCCAGTGAAGCTACCCTGACGAATATCCAATTTGAAGAGGTTGTACAAGAAGTTTTCGAAAGACAGTGTAGAAGGAACAACTTGGTGATTTTTGGACTCAAAGAGCAGACATCTACTGCGAAGGACATCAGGATGGACGCCGAAAAAACGGATGTTCTGAAAATTCTCACCCATTTATCCCCAAATTTGGATATATCCACCTGTAATATACGTCGATTGGGAAAGTTCAATAGAGACCATGTAAGACCGCGCCCAATGAAAGTAACATTGAATAACAATGAACAAATCTCCCAAATAATTAAACAAACACCTAAACTGAAAAACTCAACCGATTTCAGTGGAATATCGATATCTTTTGATAAAACTCCTCGTCAGCTAGACCTACATAAGAAAACCGTTCAACAGCTGAAAGAAAGAAGAAATAATGGTGAATCGAATATCAAAATCAAATATGTCAATGGAATACCTACAATCCAAAATTTTTAGATCATACACCCGATTATTCCCACAAACTCAACATTTATTATCAAAACGTTTAGAGTCTGAACAATAAAACAAATCAATTCTTCAATGCCGTTGCAAGTCATGCCAATCTGGATGTCATATGTTTAAGTGAAACCTGGCTGTCGTCGAATATGTTCAATGCTGAAATATTTCCTCCTGATTTCAATGTATATAGATGTGATAGGAACTTTGAATCAACTAATACTACTAGAGGTGGCGGCATCCTAGTAGCAACAAAAAATAACTTCAACTTTGAAACTATCGATCTTCAACAACTGAAGCTGTCTACTCCCTGTGTGGATATTGTTGGAGGTAAAATAAGTGGTCACCGTAAAATCAACTTTTTATTTGTTTTATATATTCCACCAGCAATTTGTATTACTGACTTTGAGCTATTTTTAGAAAACTTTGCATTACTAGATTGTTTACAAAACCAAAATGTTATTATTGTCGGTGACTTCAATGTTCCCCAATATATCATCAACTCTAATGATATTAAATGTAAATTATTGATGAACTTTTTGGAGATTCTTAATTTTAAGCAACACAATCATGTCTCTAACACGAATCACCACTTGTTGGATTCGGTTATAACTAATTTGAAATGTGATGTCGAAAGAAGTGTATCACCTTTAGTTAATGAGAATTCTCACCACCCTTCATTGGATATAACGATCAAAACTGACACTCTTTCTCATGTTAATTTAGCAAATAATCCGGTTGATTCAAAACAATACAATTTCAGAAAAGCCGATTACCCTCTGATGTATTCATTGATCTCTAGCACTGACTGGAGTGAAGTTAGTCAATGTAATGATGTAAATGAAATTTGTGAAATAATAAATAATAAGCTTTATCATATATTCGATGCAACTGTCGCCTTGAAAATGAATAGACGCCGAATGTACCCGCCCTGGTTTTCTACTGAAATAATCAAAAAGATTAGGCAAAAAGAGAAGGCTCACTCGAACTATAAGAAGTATAAAACTGCTTTTTATCATGAACGATTTATCAGTCTTCGAGCTGAAATAAAAACACAACTGGGTAGAGAATATAGGTTGTTTGTTCAGAATGCCGAAAACGATATATCGGGCAATCCTAGAAAGTTCTGGGACTTTATCAATAATTAAAAAGGAAACACAAAAATTCCAGGTATAATGAAGTGTGGTGATGTCGTTCTCAATAAACCTCAGGATATAGTCAATGCTTTTGCTAATTATTTTGGTAGTGTCTATAATCTTCCTGATGCTAATCTTATAAATCAAGTAAATGATTCACAAGTCATGATGAACTGCATTTCCATCAAGGAAATCAGCGAACTTGATATTCTTAGAGCTGCAAAAAAATCAAAAATAAATTGATAGTTGGTCCAGATCAAATACCTAGCTTCGTTGTCAAAGATTGTGTTCACGCATTTATCGAACCTTTATTGCACCTGTTCAATTTAATTCTGCGTAACAAGGTTTATCCGATTTCTTGGAAAACTGCGAGGATTTGCCCAGTCCTCAAAAAAGGCGATCCATCTCAAATCGATAATTATCGACCAATATCGATTCTGTGTAATTTCTCGAAACTTCTGGAAATAATTTTATATACTGTGGTTGGTAATTCTGTTAAAAATGTATTATCGAAAGATCAACATGGCTTCCAAGATAAAAAATCATGCATAACCAATTTGTCTTGTATTTCACAATTCTTGGCAGATGCGCTTGATAGGAGATCTCAAGTTGATGTCATCTACTTTGACTTGCAAAAGGCATTTGATCAGATCGATTTGGAAATTCTAATACACAAACTTGGTCAATTTGGCTTCACTGCTGACATGGTCGACCTCTTTAGGTCCTACTTATTTAATCGATATCAATATGTAGAGATTGAAGGCAATAAATCTATGTCCTATATAGCCACATCAGGCGTGCCACAGGGTTCTAACCTTGGCCCCCTGCTATTTCTTTTGTTTATCGACGACCTTTCTCAAATTATTGTTTCTCCAAAATTACTTTATGCCGACGACCTCAAGATCTTCAACATAATAGACAACACAACAGACTGTTTGCATCTACAGGATGATGTTGATTCAATTTTCCAGTGGTGTAATGATAATCATCTGCGATTGAATATTTCCAAATGTTCTGTCGTTTCCTACTGTAAGAAATATGTGACAATTGAACATGAATATAAAATTCAAAACACTAATATTAAAAGATGTAGAGAAATCACTGACTTAGGCATTATTTTCGATCAAAAATTGACATTCATACCACATATGGACAAAATGATTTCCTCAGCCAACAAGATGTATGGGTTCTTGGTGAGGCAAAGTAGAGATTTCAGGAATACTCAAACAATGACCACAATATATTACAGTTATGTCAGGAGTAAACTAGAATATGGTGCACTAATATGGTACCCTGTGCATGCCATTCATGTTGCCAATATTGAACGCGTCCAGAGACGATTTTTGAAATATTTAGTTTATAAAACAAGCGGAAATTACCCTGAAAGAGGAATTGGCTATTCAGTTCTTCTGGATCAATTCAATTTTGTATCATTGAGCACACGAAGATTATATGTCACTATAAAATTCCTTTACAAACTAATCAGTAACCATATAATTTGTGAGGATCTGTTGTCCAAAATTGATTTTTTAGTACCTCGCGTCAATTCTAGACATCACTGTCCTTTTTATTGTGTCAACTACCGCACCAATGTATTACGGAAGTCTCCAATTGTTATTATGTGCCAAAATTTCAATGCAATCTGCCAACATTGTGACATTTTTTCATGTAGTGTGAATGACATTTATGAGGCGGTTGTGAGAGCGGCTCCATAATGTCCCTATAGACGAGTGAATTATTACCATTGAACATAATTTAGTACGTAGCTATTCTATTATCTGTATTATTGTTTTTTTTTTCTTTCCTAGCGTTTCCTGTAATTGGGTGTTTTTTACCTGTTGGAAATAAAGAGCTATCTAAAGAGCTATCTATAAAATATCGCAGTGTACAATTGACTAGACCAGTAGCTTCTCACGATTTTTCTCAGTGATAAAAAAAACTGGTGGCTGAAAATATCTGGTTTTTACAAAAACAGTGGCTTGAAAATCATAATTTTTATTCGAGTCACCAATAGTGACACCACTGCGACTATTATAACTGGCACAGTTCAACACACAATGGTCTTATTACCAATTCAAAATTTTGTTCTAACACTAGGCGAAATAATATATCACATGATTCTCCTGGAATAATATCTGAATCTCGAAGCAATACCAATTTTGTCCAACAATATGATTTCGTAAATCCGAAGACAGTTTTGTGGATGGAATTATTATATGCAGTATGGTGGAGATGTGTGTGTATGGAATGAGTTCATTTGCTCTAGCGCACATTACTTAAAAATCCAGAGACAGGTCGATTTTTGTTTTCAAATTGACATATCTCTCTCGATACATACGGAGTTTGTGACGTCATCTACGTGCATGGGTGTGGTGACGTCGTCGATACTTTTTTTGAATTGGAACACACTCTGTTATCTATCTGATCATATACTAATTCAAGGAGAATAAAGCAATACTGGGTGGAAAAAGTTGTTAGTTATTTTACTTAGGTATTCAACGAAAACCGTTACATTAAATGTTCAAATTTGTTATCTTCTGCAAGAATGCAATGTCATAGAGGTATATATAATATTCTCAGACTTTGGCTATATTTCCTGAATATATTTTTGAAATATCCACCCGTGTTAGTTCTTTGAAAATTTTCAATATTTCCGGTATGTTTAAATAAGCTCTTTAGATAACCCCAGAGAAAAAAATTGAGAGAAGTTGAATCAGAAGATCTAGGTGTTCAGCCGATTGACCCTCTTCGACCTATCCATCGATCACAAAAAGGAACATTAAGGTAATAATATTTTTGTTTCACCATAAATTACTTTATTTTCCTGAAATAAGTAAATAGACAAATAAACAAAAAATATACCTTCCAGACACGAATTACGTCACAAACTCCGTATGTGATACATTTCCATCATACTATAGAACAAACATTTGACGAATTGATGGGCTCTTGTAGACAGTCAAAGTTGGGATTTATTTTATTCTTCACAAAAACACTGCCCAAGTGAATACCGTAGGAAATGCAGCTACGTTGATTATATTTTTGAATAACCTAGTTGAAAAATTACATGGAAGCATTCATCATTTTCAATACATAAGAAAGACAATTTCTTTCACCATAATTTCCAGGAATGTGCCTAGCTGAAATACCTGCAGTCCCAGATCTAGATGACATCGAAGAGTTGAAAGATAGATGCAATTCTAAAGGTGGACCTGGCACTTTCGACAAAGTAAAGGTAATTTGTTCAAAGCATAGGTAATCTCCAGGTATTTGAAAATCCTTACATCAAACAGTCATAATAAGGTTATTTCACTCATGTACTCACATTTCTTTATGATTTCTGATAAGGACGAAATCATGGCTGAGCTGCAACCGACAAAAAATTTAGATACCTACATTATTATAAACCCAGGTACACCCAAACTTTTTTTGGTGAAAACAATAATTTTTCAACATTTTCCATACTTTTTGTAATCACACATTGACATTAACACGTTTATTTTTTGGAAAAAATTTCGTAGTTACTTCTAAAAATGGTGGTGGGATAATAACATACTCGTAGGTGAAAATAAAAAACGTATATTCAGAAAAAGTGTTTGAAAAGTGTTTTTAACTGCAAAAGCACCCCTCGAAGTCTCGTTGAGACTTGTATGAGTAAGGAAGACGGGGACATTATCCGAAGCACTACTCGGCTGGTTATCGTTGAGAGCCCGAACGATTAACATCTAGGTACCAAGAATGTTAGGTTGGTTACCCATCTCTTTCCACTAAACAATGCTATAGAAATAAATTAACAGATCAAATGACTCACCTCATCATTATACGAGCAGCTTTGTCCGAAGTTATTACTATTTTATACAAGTAGTAGGTCTGATTTCCCCATTTCGTACAAGTTTAAAGTGCAAAATTTTTGGCTATCGGCAACATTGCATTCCTCATCCTATCTCTTGTGGTAGATCGCATGTGGGGTGGGATTTTGATTTCTTAATTGGAAAGTATTTATGATTTGGAAAGGGTTTGTAATAACTTCGGACAAAGCTGCTCGTATAATTTGGATCAGATTTTCTTAAGGTAAGTCATTTGATCTGTTAATTATACTTCGCAGCTTTGTCCTCCGTTATTACTATTTTATACAAGTAGTTGTTGAAAGGTTTCAAACATGCGATCTGTAGTTAGTCGGTTTTCTAGAGAATGAGAAAACGGTTGTCCAATAACCAATTGTAATATATTTCTATCTAAGAAAATATTCATTTATGATTTGACAATATTATCAATAATCCCATATAACAAAAAAACAATGATTAGGTACTCAACAATGTAATCCGCTTGTGAGCTATAATCTACTTAGCTTATTTTATTACAACAATATTTGACAGTTTTTTCGGGGAGAATTCATTATTTCTTTCTTCCCGTCATAAGTCTCTCAATAAATAATTCCGTATCAGCAGTGAGTGGTTAATTATAAAAAAATATTGAATATATTCGATTTCTTAGACCATTTCGCCTTTTTCCTTATTTCTTTTATGCTCATTCATATCATGTCGATACCACAAGTTTTCAGAGTTGTTTTGATCCATCGACTCACCGATTGTGCTTGGCAGCGTGGAACGGTTTCTTATGAGTGATTATGAGTTGATTTTCGCTTCTAGGTCTAATTAACTTAGTTATTTCTATATAATGTAATATTAGTGAAGCTAGACAGAGTTCTGTTTTTTCCCGAAAAAATGGAATATTCAGAATTGGTTGTGGCTTATTTGGGCCACTTGTTTTAATTCAATACTCTATTCTGATGTTCATATCAGTTCCTTGAACATGAATATTTGTTATTTTTATTTTTGTTAGTGTCTGAACGCGATGCGCAGTAATTAATGCTAACAACGTGACCATTTTGTAGGTTAATATTTCCAGAGTGAGATTTTCTATTGAGTGCAATAGTTCTAGTTAACAAAGAACGGTTTGTGGGTCCCAAGTGTCTTCATATTTCGGTGTAGGAAAGTTATTATTATAGATGTCTTTGAGATATCTTTTAACGAAAGGTTCGTCTTCGGTTTTCATTGGCATAAAAAACCTTAGAGCTGATTTGCAAATGTTAATACTAGAAAATGACTTACAGTTCTGAAACTGTAAATCCAGATAATTTATTATGTTTCCTAGGGAATAACTGAAAGGGTTCTGTCCATTATGAAAACAATACTTCCATCATTTTTTGAACCAAACATCATACTGCTTCAGAGTGTTACGAGTAACGGAGGCGATAATTCCATGAGTAGCCGTCAAGGGGAAGTTTCTTCTAATGAGCGCTTCCCTGATAAAATTCCGGCAACCAGGGTAAGGTCCCTCCAAAGCGGATGGGGCTCCCTGAAAGGAGATAATAGCATGTTTTTGTTTGGCAACAACATTAAGGGTGTTCGTAGGGACATTTTCAGGAAAAGTGGGTACCATGGTTGGGTTACCCAGAGGGGTACAACCACGATTCCTTCCGCCTCGTCAGCTATTATTTTTTGTAGCACTCTGGTTATTAATGAGAACGGTAGGAAAGCGTAGAACTTTATGTCTTGCCAAGATATATAGTAAAACGACAGTTAATGAGTAAGGATCTGGTTTCCAGGATACGAATACTTCGCATTTTGCATTGAGTTTTGTTGCGAATAGATCTTTATGGGGATTATGGAATGTTCGGCAAATTTCTTCAAAATATGAGTTGGATAGTTCATACTCCGTTTCTATAGACGAAATACGTGATTCTGCATCTGCAATTGCATTGAGTTTCGTGTTAATATAAGAAGCAAATATATGTATTCGTTTTTTCTCGCAATATTGCCAAATGCTTCTCGTTAAGGAGTGAAGGTTTTTATGTCTGACTCCCCCCATTTTGTTGACATAAGATATTGCTTGAGTATTGTCTATTCACAACAAAATCTCACAATTTGGAATGTTTTTTGTGAAACTTTTGAGACCATTGAAAGCTGCTGAAAATTCTGAAAGAATTATGTTTTTCTCGTTCCTTTTGTTCCCAAAATCCATGTGCTCCCACCCCGTTACAATATGCCCCCCATCCCGATCTCGAAGCATCGGAAAAAATTTCTAGTCTATAGTTATTTGTTCTGATACTATTTTTAGCTAGAAGTAGGATTTTTATCCACCATTTCAAATGGTTTTTTGCTTCCTCTGAAAGTGACATTGTTCTATCAAAGTTTCCATGCTCTTTATAGTCCTTATGACTGACATTGACTGTACTTCCGCAAGTCAAAAGATTATTTATGCTGACGATACTAATATTCTAATATCACATAACAATATTGACCAGCTAACAAAATTGAGTAACAATGCATGTCAAGAAATGGAAAAATATAGCGCAGAAAACGGTCTCATCCTAAATGTTAACAAGACCAATTATGTTCGTTTCCTGACAAAGAACATAACTCCAAACTATGACCTATACTTGAAACTATCCGGAAAGTCGATACAATCTGTGGAAACTATTAAGTTTCTAGGTGTTACTCTGGATAGTAAATTGACATGGGAAACTCACATAAACACTGTATGTTTAAAACTGAGTACCACATGCTATGTAATAAAAAATCTGCGTGAAACTGTAGCGCCTAACATTCTGAAATTACTTTATTTTGGACTGGTCCAGTCAACTTTACATTATGGCTTGATCTTTTGGGGGTCCTCATGTTACTTTGAAAGGGCATTTGTTTCTCAAACCCAACGACAACATGTAAACCGCTCTTCAAGAAAATTAAAATACTAACCCTACCATGTTTGTCCACCCTTGAGCTTATTATGTATATCAAAATTAATCAAGATGAACTCATGAGAAACGATGATGTGCATATGTATAATACTAGGAATAAAGAAAAATTTCGACAACCGTATTCAAGATTATCAGTTTGTGAAAATTCACCAAAACATATTGGTATCAAATGCTTCAGTATAATACGAGATATATTAGATGTAGACGTGAACAATGTTTTATTCAAGAATAAATTAAAGAACTTTTTGCTCGAAAATGTATTTTATAGTGTTGAGGAATTTTATAATTGTTGATTTATGATAGTGAATCTAACATATTGGGTGTAAATATTTTGTTTTCATAACTTTACACTATTTTAACAATTTATTTGTGAACATTTTTTCTTCTTTGAGTAGTCTGATGAGTTTAATACATTTGTGTACGTTCCATACCTTTGTATTGACTTTGATTGGCGAATAAATTCTATTCTATTCATTTTTAGTTATAAGCATTTTTCTCTTTCCAACTGTTTCGTGTGAAGCCAGCCGTAAGGGATAGCGGGGCATGCTGCAACGAGGTTCCCAATGATTTTTGCAATCTCCCGAATTGTATGCGAGTTTTTGCTCAGGATACATTTGATATTCTCACAAATTTTCTTCCTTTTTTTAGTGGTTAACGATATAGGACAATCTTCGGTATTGAAAAAGAAACCGAGAAATTTACACTGTCTTTTAGGGAACAACTGGCTTTTTTTATAATTAATTATAAACTCTAAGCTTTGTAAGAGATTTGTCACAAATAATGTATCTCTTTCACAATTTTTTATTGAAGAACTTATTATCAATATGTCATCTGAGTATGCCACACAAATTATGCCTTCCTCTCGTATTTTTTTCAGTATGGGTCTCAAGATTTTTTTGAAAATATAAGGTGCTACGTTCAATCCGAAAGGAAGGCAATTGGACTCGAAGATTGTATTTTTAAATTTGAATCTCAGATATTTTCTTCAGCTTGTTGCTATGGGCAATATAAAATAAGCATCTTTGAGATCAATGTTTGTCATATATGCATTTCTGTGTATAAGTCTGATGACAGTACGACAATCTTCGAGTTTGAAGTGAGGTGGCGTGATAAATTCGTTCAGGCTTTTCAAATTCAGTATGAACCGGAATTCTTTATCAGGATATTGTCTAGGAAAATAGGGGGATAGGAATTGACCTTCCACATCTCTGCTACAAGCGGATATCGCTCCAATTTTGGTTAATTTTTTAATAACTTCCTCGCAATTTCCAATTTCTCCAACAGTGTTTGATACATTGGGTTTATTTCCTTGATTTGGTTTCCCTGAGAATCTTATTTTTATTCCTGTCACCCAACCAAGAACCATAGGGTTGTCAGTAATATTCGACTACTGATTGAAGAAATATGAAAGTCTGCCAGCATATTTTACCTCGGTTAATTCCATCTCCTGCTCCTCGATCTCTCCTGTTTGTTGTTGTCTTGCTTGTAGTATTTCCTCCCCCCTGTTTCTTTCTTTTTCAGCCGTGGAGGATGGCTCTGCCGGCGCTTGAAGTTTTTTGAACTTGTCAGTGTCGGTCGTTGGAATTTTTGAAATCCACTAGTGGATGGCTGGTTCATTAATTTTCATCGATTGTTTTTGGTAGGAAAGATAATTAATATATCTTCCTGAGCTGCATGGTTTTCTGTACCAGTCAATCTTGATTTGGTTTTCATTGGATCTTATGAATTTTGTGTCAAGGAATGGTACAGATTGTTGTAAATCTTCAGTTTCAATCGTGAATTGAATGTGAGGATCATCTACATATTTTTTGATGAAGTGGGGGTTGAATGAGAGTACTGGTAAGACCATGTCTAGTATGTTATCCATTACATAGGCTGCTAGGATTGGGGCAATTGAAACACCCATTGGTGTGCCAAATGTTTGTTTGTAGAATTTGTTATCGAAAGTGAAATATGTATTTTCAAAAAGAAAGGTTGGAAGTTTTATGAATGAGTCTTCACTGATACTGCAGTGATTGCTGATATTGTTCCACTGTTTATGAATGGCAATTATACAGGCTTCTAGGTATACGTTACTGAATAGAGAAACTACATCCAAGCTTGCTAAGACATAGTTGTTGGGTAGAAATGTATTATTGAATTTTTCTGTGACTTCGAACGAATCTTTTATATAGTAATCATTTTTGAATTAATACGCACTGGTCAAAATATCTGTTGAGAAGGAATCAATTGCTCCGGTAGGTGATCCAATGGAGGCGACAATTGGTCTCACAGAAAGGGTTGGTGTGTATATTTTGGGCAATGCATAAAACTTCGGTGATACACCATTATAGCAAGTGAGTTTCTTTCTTGTGTTTTCATCAATTTTATTTTTTAATTTCATTCCTTTAATCAGAGGATTGCTTTTTGTTTGTATAGAGGATGTTGGGTCTTTATTTATTTGAGTATATGATGAGTTGTTATTGATGATGTCATAGGAGAGGTTTAGATATTGTTGTTTGTCCTTTAAGACTGTGACATTTCCTTTGTCAGATAAGGTTAGTTTTTTTTTCTTTGAGATATGTTCTTGATTTTTTGAAAAGGTTGTGAAATAATAGAATTTGAAGATTAGGTGTTAGGACATGATTTGTGATGATATTCACTGCTCTTGCTATAATGATGTTCCTTGTGCATTGCCCAAAATACACAAACCAACCCTTTCTGTGAAACCAATAGTCGCCTCCATTGGATCACCCACCGGAGCAATTGATTCCTTCTTAACAGATATTTTGACCAGTGCGTATGACTTCAAAAATGATTACTATATAAAAGATTCGTTCGAAGTCACAGAAAAATTCAATAATACATTTCTACCAAAAAGTTATATCTTAGCAAGCTTGAATGTAGTTTTTCTATTCAGTAACGTATACCAAGAAGCCTGTATAATTGCCATTCATAAACAGTGGAACAATATCAGCAATCACTGCAGTATCAGTGAAGACTCATTCATAAAACTTCTAACCTTTCTTTCTGCAAATACATATTTCACTTTCGATAACAAATTCTACAAACACACTTTGGCACACCAATGGGTGTTTCAATTTCTCCAATCCTAGCAACCTATGTAATGGATAACATACTAGACATGGTCTTACCAGTACTCTCATTCAACCCCCACTTCATCAAAAAATATGTAGATGATATAATAGTAGCAGTACCAAGAGATGGTATTGATGAAATTCTCGACACTTTTAACAGCTTTGATCCTCACATTCAATTCACGATTGAAACTGAAGATTTACAACAATCTGTACCATTTCTTGACACAAGATCCAATGAAAACCAAATCAAGATTGACTGGTACAGAAAACCATGCAGCTCAGGAAGATATATCAATTAACTTTCCTACCACAAACAATCGATGAAAATTAACCTGGTCAAACAGACTTTCAGCAATTGATTCATCCATCTGTTCTCCTGATATCGCACTCGTCTTCAAGTGGCAATGCCTGGAAGAACAAAACACAGACCACATACCAATATCTATTGAATGTGCAATACAACAAATAGTCTTAGACAATTCTCTAGATATATTACTGATATGTGAAACATGGTTGAAAAATTCCACTAATAATGATCAGCTGAATTTTGATGGTTTTAATCTATACAGGGTAGACAGAAATAGTAGGGGAAGAGGTTTATGTTTATATATAAGTGATAAATTACGTTTTGAGGTGATTGATATGGAACGAGAATACATATGGGAACAGTGTTGGATAAAAATTACGGTTGAAAAAAGGTCAATTGCTATTGGTGTTATTTATAAACCTCATGAACAAAACACAAATTCATTTTTGGACGAATTTGAGGATAGTTTAGTTGCATTAGAACCAACTGTGGACGAAATTGTATGTATGGGTGATTTCAATTTAGATTTATTAGATAATGAGAATAACCATGTGAAGAAATTCAACTCAATACTGAATACATTGAACCTTTGCCAATTGATAGATGTTCCTACTAGAATTACACGTACATCGGCAACTCTTCTGGACTACGTTATTGTCCGAGAGGATACTGAGGTGGAAACAGGTATTACATCAAACAACATTTCGGATCATGCCATGGTTTATTGTAAGTTGAGGGTACGTGGAGAGCAGCGGAAACCCAAACTCTGTACATACAGGAGTTTTAAAAACTTCAACCAAGATCTTTTTCAGGCAGAGTTGTTCAATACTTCCTTTTTCAGGATATATGACCAAGAAAATGTGGAAGAGAAAGTTGCGTACTTGGTAAATTGCTTGAATAATTTATTTGATAAACATATGCCAATAACTACTTCTAGAGTAACAAAACCAAAAGCACCGTGGCTAACGGATGTGATCAAAATAATGATCTCTGAACGAGAAAAAGCTCTGGTGAAATTTAAGAGAACCAATTTGCAGAGGCATCTAGATTTTTATAGACAAATGCGCAATTTAACTAACAAAGCTATTGAAAGGGAAAAAAAAGCCTATTTCACTCATGAATTTGAAAATGCATCACCGAAGGAGATGTGGAAAACTCTCAGGGCTAACAAGCTTTTACCAGATAAAAAAAATAATATACCGGAAAATTTGAAAAGCCCCCATGAATTAAATAAGTATTTCATAGAATCAATTCCACATAATGAACCCCCGCAACATTTATTAAATTTTTATCAAAATAATAAACTGGTTGATGCTGATTTCAATTTTGAAGAAGTTAATGATTTATACGTGTACAAAACTATATGTGGAATTAAAACAAATGCTACAGGATGCGACGGATTGAGTATTGAGCTGATAAAGCTGTGTTGTCCTCATATTGTACCCTATATTACCCACATCATAAACTTCTGTTTGAGAGAGAATGTCTGTCCAGCTGTCTGGAAGAGAGCCATTGTAAATGTTCTGCCTAAGAAACAGAATCCACTGGAATTCAAGGATCTGAGGGGAATAAGTATTCTTCCTGTATTGTCAAAAATCCTCGAGAGGGCCATGGAACTTCAAATCAAAAACCATCTTTGGAACTTTTCTCTGTTGCCTCCTGTTCAATCTGGATTTCGGAAAGGGCATAGTTGCACTACCGCTCTAGTACATATTGCGGATGATGTAATGAGAGCAATAGATAAAAATGAATGTACGATATTAGTCCTACTAGATTTCAGCCGGGCGTTCGATACCATTAGTCATAATCTATTGTTAGGTATTCTGAATTATATCGGTTTTTCTGCCGATGCACTGTCACTGATGACGAACTATTTGAAAGATAGACAACAGAAGGTAAGCATAGATGAATGCAACTCAGAACTTTTATGTCTCAAATCAGGAGTGCCTCAAGGTTCTATACTTGGCCCGTTATTGTTCTCCATTTACAGCTCCCATTTACTACACGCTCTCCATAATTGTCAAGTCCATTTATACGCTGATGACACTCAAATATATTATAGTTTTCCTGTGGAAAGGACAGGTAATGCTTGTGACCTCATCAATGCAGATCTAAACAGGTTTGTTGACCTGGCTACAGACCACTGTTTATTTATAAATTCTAGCAAATCAAATGTATTGATCTTTGGCCCAAAATATCATCGTTCCACAGTGACTAATTCTGCGAATATCTGCATTCAAAATAAACCACTAGCTATTGTTAGTGAAGCAAAAAATCTTGGTGTATTGATGGATGTTGATCTGAGATTCGAAATGTTCATGAATAGACTTCTACAACGTGCCTACTCTACATTAAAAACAATTTATGGCAATCGACACTTTTTACCGTATCATGTGAAAAAATCCTTATGTGAAACTTTGGTACTTTCAGTTTTCAACTATGCGGATGTTCTCTACGGTCCATGTCTAACTTCTAATTTTAAGAATAAAATCCAAAAAGTTCAGAACTCATGTCTCAGATTGATTTTTGGTATTCGTCGGCGACATAGAATATCACATAAACTTCAGGAAATTGGGTGGTTGAACATGGAAAAAAGAAGGGTATTCCATGCTGTATGTCTTTTCCATAAAATAATCGTTACAAAAAAGCCTTCATACCTGCATAGGAAAATTACATATCGTACAGATATACACAATTTGAATATCAGATATAAAAATATGATCGCAGTGCCGAAATTCAAGACAGAAATATTCAGACGGTCTTTCAGATACCAGATTTGTCATGTGTATAATACTGTTCCCACCCCACTAAAACAATTGAATTTCATAAAATTCAAAACCAAATATAAAGACTATTTGTTGGAATTGAATCATATGATATGAATGATATCTTCTCTAGAATAGGTAAAAAAATACTATATTTCAGCTGTTTTTTCGTATTCAAATTGTGAACAATAATTATTTATGTTTGTATAAATCACAGGTTTTTTTTTTGGGTTAAGTGGAAGAACATTTTCTGTGATGCACTGCATTGCAGACAATGAACTTCGCCCTTTATTTCTTGATAACTCAATACATTATGTTGTTGTTTTTTTTTCATGAAATAATAAAGACGATATTATTATTATTATTATTATTATAGTAAAAGAACAGAAAAATGGATCACCGATAAGGCGAATTGGGAACTATATCGAGATATTTTGAATAATGTCGATATATCAGCAAATACAATAGATGAGCAAGTGACTTAATTGACTGAAGCCATACATCACACAGCTGATATTGCGATACCCAAATCTAAAGGAAAGTTGCCAAAGAAGAGAGTTCCTTGGTGGAATGATGAAGTTGCTGCTGCCATAAGGGAAAAAAAGAAGGCCTTCAATATTCTTAAAAGGTCTCACACACAAGAGAACCTTATCAACTTCAAGAAAATGAGGTCAAAGGCAAGACGAATTTGTTTATCAAGTCGAAAAAAATCTTGGAAAACTTATGTTTCATCGATTACAACTGAAACACCAATGAAGGAGGTATGGGAGAAAATAAGAAATATCAAGAGAAAATGTTTCAGTGAAGTATTGCCAATACTTATCGTGGGTGTTCAAGAAATCACAGGAGGGCATGATATCGCAGAACATTTAGCCATTCAGTTTGAAACCACGAGTTTTACGAATAGCTATGAAGAAACATTTCAACGAATAAAAAATTTAGAAGAGAATAATTCCATTGATTTCAGAACTAACCGAGAATTTCCATATAATACTCCTTTCACAATGGCTGAACTCAAACACACTCTTTCTTCAGTAAGGAAGTCTGCTCCGGGAAAAGATCGAATACCATATGACCTGATAAAAGAATTACCTGAAGATAAAAAAACATTCCTATTGAAATTACTCAACAAAATATGGAAAGAAGGTACTTACCCAAACAAATGGAAAGAGGCAGTGATAATAGCGGTTTCCAAACCTGGGAAAAATCTTGAAAACCCAGTCAACTACCGTCCAATTTCTCTAACATGCTGCATCGGCAAAATTTTAGAGAAGATGGTTAGTTTGAGATTGATGTGGACCCTAGAAAATGAAAAACTACTATCTGATTTTCAAATGGGTTTCAGAAAAAATAGATCAACAATTGACCAACTGGTTCAAATCGAAAACACCATACAGAATAGTTTTGCAAAGAGGAATCATACAGTAGCAGTACTTTTTGACATTGGAAAGGCATTCGATACAATTTGGAGATTTGGTATACTGAAAACACTAAATGAATGGGGTCTCAAAGGAGAACTGCCTCTGTTTATCAGCAATTTCCTGATTGACAGAAGATTCAGAGTTCGCTGTAATCACCACCTATCCCAGAAACATGACCTAGAAAACGGTATCCCCCAAGGTTCGACATTAAGTGTAACTCTATTTGCTATAGCAATTAATGGATTAATGGATTAGTGGAATTAGGGCCTCTTCGGCACAAAATTTTCGAGATTATTTATCTCACCTGCGCGTTAGGCAGTATGTCAGAGTTCATTCCCGGCAGAACGACGAGGTGAAAGAACACTTAATTCCGCCCGTCCTGCAGAACAACGAAGGAAGGGACCAAGTACCAGAGGTAATCCAAATCAGGAATCGTAGGAGCCTTAATAACATCAAAGTCCTACGATCACAAGACCTGACTAGAATGGATGAATCACTTCAAAATACACTTCCAGAAAATGATGACATCTGGCACATCAATAGTGCCGTGTACGATGCCGTTCGGTCCTCGCAGCCGAGGGGACCAGTAGAATCGGCCTCCCCGGTCGAGAGGGCAGAACGACGCGTACGAAAGATGGAAGCGAAGATCCAGTCGGCGAGACAACGCACTTCCCGTATCCAGTGTGTGATGGACTATGTTGAGGCCAACAGGTCATTCACGTCAAAAGTGCGACGAATAGCCACTACATTACGGCGCACTCATCACACACTTAAACCTGGCAGTGCTAACTGTCACCGAACAGTACTGCCTGGAAAGGATACGGATGTAAGTGGCTGCCAAGCAGTCACTAAAGAGGCGAGCGAGAGGGTTGGCGGAAAATAAACTTTTTCGCGAAAAGCCCTCTCGTTATTCCAACCGCTTCCTTGTGTAGTTGAGAATCCGCCGACTGTTGATCAGGTGGAAACCTTCTGGAAGAGTATCTATGAGGTGAGGCATCCATTCAACAGAGATACTCCAGCCTTGACGCAAATCGGAGCCTTTGGTGAAAGGTTCCGAGAGCCTGAGCCCGAATTGCTGCGTCAATCGATTACCACCAAGGAGGTTCGGAGAGCCCTAACGGGTTCTAAGAACTTTGCTGCTCCAGGTCCTGATGGGATCAATAACTTTTGGTGGGAAAAGTTATCCACTACCCACCACCATTTAGCCAGAATATTCAATCTCTGGCTAAATGGAGAGCAGCAAATTCCGGAGTGGTTTATCGAGGGGCGAACCGTGCTTCTCCCCAAGCAAGGAGATTTGTCCAACCCGAAGAATTACAACCAATAACCTGTTTAAACGCATGCTACGAGCTGTTTACACGCATCTTGTACTTGCGTATGCTCCTAGTGGTAGACCCGGTTTATCAACGGATATATGAGCAACGAGGATCGAAAAGGGGTGTCGATGGCTGTAAGGAGAACCTGCTGATAGATAGATTTATAACGCAGGACTCCGTGTAGTACAAGCGAAACCTCTCTATGGCCTGGATCGATTATCGAAAGGCATTTGATACAACGTGTCACCAATTACTCGTGTACTTGCTCAAGTGCCTTTCGCTCTGGCGGACTCACTTCACCATAACATCGGGGAATGCGAAAGTCCAGACAGAGCCGGTCATCATCAAGAGAGGGGTTTTCCAGGGAGACTCCCTCAGCCCCCTCTCATTTTGCATCTCATTGTTGCCGTTATCCGTTGAGCTCAGAAGAACCAAGGGCTACTACTGCGGACCACCCAGTCAACGGAGGCATAAGGTCACCCACTTATTCTATATGGATGACCTTAAACTCTATGCTTCCAGTGAGAGGGACTTAGACCAATCCCTCAGGGTGTTACAGGAGTATACACGGGCTATTGGGATGGAATTCGGGATGGACAAATGTGCACTGGTTCATCTTAAGAGAGGACGATGCGAGGACTACGACAAGGACGCGCAGCTAATGGACGGAAGCATCCTACACCACTTGGATGCTGAAGAGACGTACACCTACCTGGGTGTGGAGGAAAGCCACATCCAGGAAACACAAATGGTGAAAGACGCTCTCCGCAGTAAGTATCGGCAGCTACTTCGACAGATCTGGTCTTCAGAACTGTGTGAAAAGAATAAAGTCGCTGCTACTAAAATGCTAGCTGTTTCGATCCTACAATACTCCTTTGGAGTATTCAAGTGGACACTAGCTGAGCTGCGCCAACTTGACGTTAGTACTCGCAATATGAAGCACCTTAATAGAAGCCTTCATCCAACTTCGTCCGTTTCACGGTTATATCTCCCAAGAGATCAGGGAGGCCGTGGACTCTCAAGTTTGGAGTATCTCCATAACAGAATGGTTCTGGATAATGCCTGCAAGGTCATCAGGAGTTCGGACCCCCTCCTGCAAATGGTCAAAAGCCATGAGAATGCAGGAGTAGGAGCATTCCTATTCAAGGCAGCACATCGAGCAGCCGATGAGCTCTCTCTGATTTTCGATTCCGAGCGTGAAGCCCGTGACTCAGTCACTGAGCTCGACCACGCTCGGAGGAAAGCCCGCATCAAAGCTGCAGAAGTTAAAAAAACTCTGCAGCTTCACATGGATAAACCTCTACATTCTGTTTTCTTCAACAACATTGAAGACAGGGGTTTATCCAAAGAGCTGACCTTCGCATTCCTAAGGTCAGGCGGGCTCAAATCGGAAACAGAGGGGTTCATCATGGCATGCCAGGATGGAGTTTTCAATACCCTACATTACCGAAGCCGAGTCATGGGTATAGAGGTCCCTGATGTAAGATGCAGGGCCTGCCGTAGGGCGCCGGAAACGCTGATGCACCTGCTTTCAGCATGCACGGTGTATGCAGTTTCGGCCTATATCCATAGACATAATGCGGCATTACGTGTGCTCTATTACCATCTTAGACACACGTACGGTATTGATGAAACTCCAGTGCTGCCTTATGCTCCGGGGGATATTGAGTCCGTTGTGGAGAATGAGAGGTGCCGAATTTATTGGAACTTCTCATTTCCCACCCTCAGGCAGATACAAGCTAATAAGCCTGATGTAGTCCTCCTCGACCATCAAACCAAAACGATGTTCGTGATCGAATTCTTGGCACCAGCCGAACCGAACATCGTTTTGAAGGAGGAGGAAAAACGGACGAAATATAGAGATCTTCTCTACGAACTCCGCAGACTTTATCCAGACCATTCTGTCGAACTAGTCATCCTGATTATAGGCTCTCTTGGTGGTACACGACATACGCTGCTCTCAGAACTCCAGAAAATTCCAGCTTGCCGACAAAAGGCAAGCGTTTTAGCTGGAGCCGTGCAGAAGGCCGTCATCCTGGGATCATTGCGTTTACTCAGGGCATACGATTCTCGGTCCCAGTGATCACTTACCTCACGGCGTGGGGAGTGGTCACTGGTTTTTCTCCAGCTCGACTCTGCGTGGTTTCGGAGGCCGCAGAGTCGTGACTGGAATAGATTGAATTTAATCATTCAAATAATAATAATAATAATAATAATAAAGGCAGGAGGGTGAAGTCATCTTCACCCCTGGTGAGTAGCGACACCACCTTCCCGAGCTGAGGGTGCAAAATCGGACCGGCAGCGGGAGCGCACCTGGGAGGGGTACTTTGATCCCCTCTTATGTCGGCCGTGGGCTCTGAAGGCTAACCACCTGAAGAGCCCTAAAACTCTGGTTCCCAGCGACAGAGGACAGGGCCCCCACAACCGATCTCATTCGGATGGGGATCATCGGCAAGGTGGTGGGGCCCAACCGGACAGACAGCCTGATAACGACCGCGACGAACATGGACGCCTAGTGTGGACCGATGATCTGAGGGACGACCTTCTGCAGTGCTACGAGAGCAGCGAACCTGCGCGTAGGGGATACATGAGGCGGATGCATGCTCTGTGGCTTCAACTCCACCCAGAGCATGCAGCCTTTACGGCCCAGAATCTGCGAGATTATGTATCTCACCTACGCGTAAGGAAGTTTGTTAGAGTCCCTTCCCGGCAGAACGACGAGGCGGAGGAACATCCAATTCCACCCGTTCTGCTGAACAACGAGGAAAGGGACCAAGTACCAGAGGTGAGCCAAATCAGGAATCGCAGGAGCCTACTCAACATCAAGGCCCTGCGACCCCAAGATCTGACTAGAATGGATGAATCACTCCGTGATACACTCCCAGAAGATGCTGATATCTGGCGCATCAATTGCGCCGTGTATGATGCCGTTCAGTCCTCTCAGGCAGGGAGACCAGTAGCATCGGTCTCCCTGGTTGAGAGGGCAGAACGACGCGTACAGAAGATGGATGCAAAGATCCAGTCGGCGAGACAACACACTTCCCGTATCCAGTGTGTGATGGACTATGTGGAGGCTAACAGGCCATTCACGTCAAAAGTGCGACGAATAGCCACTACATTACGTCGCACCCATCACACACTCAACCTGGCAGTGCTAACCGTCATCAAACAGCACTGCCTGGAGAGGATACGGATGTTAGTGGCTGCCAAGCAGTCACTAGAGAGGCGAGCGAGAGGGTTGGCGGAGAATAAACTTTTTCGCGAAAAACCCTCTCGTTTATTCCAACCGCCTCCTAGTGTAGTTGAGAATCCGCCGACTGTTGATCAGGTGGAAACCTTCTGGAAGGGTATTTATGAGGTGATGCATCCATTCAACAGAGATACTCCAGCCCTGACGCAGTTCGGTGCCTTCTGTGGAAGGTTCCGTGAGCCTGAGCCCGAATTGCTGCGTCAATCGATAACCACCGAGGAGGTTCGAAGAGCCCTAACGGGTTCTAAGAACTTTGCTGCTCCAGGTCCTGATGGGATCAATAACTTTTGGTGGAAAAAGTTACCCACTACCCACCACCATTTAGCCAGAATATTCAATCATTGGCTAAATGGAGAGCAGCAAATTCCGGAGTGGTTTGTCGAGGGGCGAACCGTGCTTCTCCCCAAGAAAGGAGATTTGTCCAACCCGAAAAATTACAGACCGATAACCTGTTTGAACGCATGCTACAAGCTGTTTACCCGCATCTTGTACATGCGCATACTCCTAGTAGTGGACCCGGTTTACCAACGGATATATGAGCAACGAGGGTCAAAGAGAGGTGTCGCTGGCTGCAAGGAGAACCTTCTGATAGACAGATCTATCACGCAAGACTCCGTGCAGTACAAGCGGAATCTCTCTATGGCCTGGATCGATTATCGAAAGGCATTTGATACAACGTCCCACGAGTTACTCGTGTACCTGCTCAAGTGCCTTTCGGTACCCGATCCGATAGTGAGATGCGTAGAACAACTGATGCCGCTCTGGAAGACTCGCTTTACTATAACTTCGGGTAATGCGAAAGTCCAGACAGAGCCGGTTATCATCAAGAGGGGGGTTTTCCAGGGAGACTCCCTCAGCCCTCTCTTATTTTGTATCTCACTGTTGCCTTTATCCGTTGAGCTCAGGAAAACCAAGGGCTACTACTGCGGACCACCCAGTCAACGGAGGCATAAGGTCACTCACTTATTCTATGTGGATGACCTTAAACTCTATGCTTCCGGTGAGAGGGACTTAGACCAATCCCTCAGGGTGGTACAGGAGTATACACGGGCGATCGGGATGGAATTCGGGATGGACAAATGTGCACTGGTTCATCTTAAGAGAGGACGATGCGAGGACTATGACAAGGACGCGCAGCTAGTGGACGGAAGCATCCTACACCACCTGGATGCCGGAGAGACGTACACCTACCTGGGTGTGGAGGAAAGCCACATCCAGGAAACACGAATGGTGAAAGACGCTCTCCGCAGCAAGTATCGGCAGCGACTTCGACAGATCTGGTCTTCAGAACTGTCAGGAAAGAATAAAATCGCTGCTACTAACATGCTTGCTGTTCCGATCCTACTATACTCCTTTGGAGTATTTAAGTGGACACTAGCTGAGCTGCGCCAACTTGACGTAAGTACTCGCAAGATGATGCACCTTAATAGGAGCCTTCATCCAACTTCGTCCGTTCCACGGCTATATCTCCCAAGAGATCAGGGAGGCCGTGGACTCTTAAGTTTGGAGTATCTCCATAACAGAATGGTTCTGGATAACGCCTGCAAAGTCATCAGGAGTTCGGATCCCCTCCTGCAGATGGTCAAGAGCCATGAGAATGCAGGAGTAGGAGCATTCCTCTTCAAGGCAGCACATCGAGCAGCCGATGAACTCTCTCTGATTTTCGATTCCGAGCGTGGATCCCGCGACTCAGTGACTGAGCTCGACCACGCTCGGAGAAAAGCCCGCATAAAAGCTGCAGAAGTTGATAAAACTCTGCAACTCCACATGGATAAACCTCTTCATTCTGTCTTCTTCAACAATATTGAAGACAGGGGTTTATCCAAAGAGCTGACCTTCGCATTCCTAAGGTCAGGCGGGCTCAAATCGGAAACAGAGGGGTTCATCATGGCATGCCAGGATGGAGTTTTCAATACCTTACATTACCGGAGCCGAGTCATGGGTATAGAGGTCCCTGATGTAAGATGCAGGGCCTGCCGTAGGGCGCCGGAAACGCTGATGCACCTGCTTTCAGCATGCACGGTGTATGCAGTTTCGGCCTATATCCATAGACATAATGCGGCATTACGAGTGCTCTATTACCATCTGAGGCACTCGTACGGTATTGATGAAGCTCCAGTGCTGCCTTATGCTCCAGGGGATATTGAGTCCGTAGTGGAGAATGAGAGGTGTCGAATTTATTGGAACTTCTCATTCGCCACCGTCAGGCAGATACAAGCCAATAAGCCTGACGTAGTCCTCCTCGACCACCAAACCAAAGCGATGTTCGTGATTGAATTTTCGGCTCCAGCCGAATCGAACATCGTTTTGAAGGAGGAGGAGAAACGGACAAAATCCGCACTTTATCCAGACCATTCTGTCGAACTAGTCATATTGATTATAGGCTCTCTCGGTGGTACGAGAAAAACGCTGCTCTCAGAATTGCAAAAAATGCCAGTTTGCCGTCAGAAAGCACACGTTTTGGCTAGGGCAATGCAGAAGGCCGTCATACTTGGATCATTGCGTCTACTAAGGGCACACGATATCCGGTCACAGTGATCACTTACCCCACGGCGTGGAGAGTGGTCACTGGTTTTCCTCCAGCTCGACTCTGCGTGGTTTCGGAGGCCGCAGAGTCGTGACTGGAATAGATTGATTTCAATCATTCAAATAATAATAATAATAATAATAATAATAATAATAATAATAATAATAATAATAATAATAATAATAATAATAATAATAATAATAATAATAATAATAATAATAATAATAATAATAATAATAATAATAATAATAATAATAATAATAATAATAATAATAATAATAATAATAATAATAATAATAATAATAATAATAATAATAATAATAATAATAATAATAATAATAATAATAATAATAATAATAATAATAATAATAATAATAATAATAATAATAATAATAATAATAATAATAATAATAATAATAATAATAATAATAATAATAATAATAATAATAATAATAATAATAACCCCTCAGGGGCTCACAACTTGTGAGTACGGGTATGGCAACCCCGAGGTACCCCAGCTGAATATCCACTTTGCTTCAACTTGTCTTGGGTGATATCCCTGCTTTAACCGTTCCTATCGGTCTCTCTTGACCAACTCTTGTTTTTCTGACTCCTGGTGACTATTAGGTTATCCGAGGGTACGGGAGTCTTTTCTCTTCTATTTTCAACTTCTGAAAAAACGCAAACCAAGGTGTGACTCACCGTGCTGATGTTTAAATGGCCCTGCGTAGTGGGTCGCCAACGGTAGACTCTGAGAACCAGGTGAAACTCAGTTTTAAATAGCCTTACCACGATAAGCGGGGCTCTGTCGTGGCGAACTATTTATTTCCCTAGCTACTCGTGGGATCTGAATGCAGTCCGATACCAAAAAAAAACAAGGGGCAGTTCACTCCACAAATGGGCATTAAAACCAGTTGAAATCTAAGGGATTCCCCGAAAATTCTTGCTGGCAACGTGAAGGAGGAGAAACAGCCCCGGTTCTTGCTATCCAGAAATATGTATGGTCTGATTGGAGAAACGAGAAATCTGAAAAAGGTGAAAGAAGGAATCTTAGTCGAAACGATATCAAACGCTCAATTAAAACGTTTACAGAAAGTTGAAATATTCAATAATATTTCAGTAGAAGTAAGACTTAATTTCAGTGAAGGTATCTTTTACTTTGAAGATCTCTTCAATTGTTCAGAACAGGAAATATGTGAAGAAATGAAAGTTCATAGTGTTACAGAAGTTAAAAGAATAAAGGAAAAAGTGAACGGTAACTTAATCGATACACCTAACCATATCTAAACCTTCAATACCCCGAACCTCCCCAACAAAATCAAAGCTGCTTTTCACAGCCTAGAAATCCGTTCCTACATTCCAGCACCACTTAGATGTTATAATTGTCAAAGATTTGGTCATACATCTACACGATGTGAAAAACCGCAAAGTTGTTTCTGCGGAAAAGAACCACATAAAGGCACGGCATGCAGTGAACCATCGAAATGTGTAAATTGCGATGAGGATCATATATCTATCTCAAGAAGTTGTCCAATATTCAAGAGAGAGATGGAAATTCAAAGAAAGAAGACAATAGAAAAAATTTCATACTCGGAAGCACGGAAAATTGTCACCAGTACTTACCGACAACCTGACAACTCATACGCCAATGCAGTGAGGAACACATCTCCCATAAACATCAACAGCTTTGTCAGTCGTCTGATTCCTGGAATAAAAAAAATAATCAATAGAATAGTGAACAACAAAGATAATCAACCAAAAAAAATCAATCAACCGAAAGAATTCCTTTTACCAACAACAACTGCTCCAAGACGAAATACAAGTCAAGACCCCCAAAAATTGGACGCTACTCTCTCTGAAGCATCTGTCTTATCAGAAAAAATGAAGAGAACTACAATATCCCAAATGAACCCCGAAACCACAGAATCAGATGATAATGAATCTGAATCTGATGGTAGAAAAGCAAAAAAACCCGGATGGAAAAAGGTGTACCGCGAAAAACCAAATCGATACCCTTAGAAGAAAGTAATAAATTTACCGATATAACTTAACAATGGCTAAGTACGAGAACATGATACAATGGAATTGTAATGGTTGCAAATATCATTACACTGAACTCAAGACCCTTATTCTCAAAAAAATGACATTTTGTATCTGTTTACAAGAATCTCACTTGAAACCCAATGACAACTTTCATCTCAGAGTATTACTGCTTACTAATCTACAAGCAGTAGCTGTAAAAATCAAACATCCATATAAAATGACTATATGCAATTTATATTTACCCGACTTCAACTAAACCCGAGAAGAACTGAAAAACTGCATAGAACAACTGCCACCTCCTATAATGATTTTGGGGGATTTCAATGCTCACAACCCTATTTGATGATCTGAGAAAACCGACCCCAGAGGCAGAATTATTGAAGGAATTATCGATGAACTTGATCAGGTCATACTCAACACTGATGAAGAAACTTTTATAAACTCCATATCAAACAGACTTTCAGCAATTGATTCATCCATCTGTTCACCTAATATCGCACTCGTCTTTAAGTGGCAATGCCTGGAAGAACAAAACACAGACCACATACCAATATCTATTGAATGTGCAATACAACAGGTGGATAGTAAAAGAACAGAAAAATGGATCACCGATAAGGTGAATTGGGAACTATATCGAGATATTTTGAAAAATGTCGATATATCAGCAAATACAATAGATGAGCAAGTGACTAAATCAACTGAAGCCATACATCACACAGCTGATATTGCGATACCCAAATCAAAAGGGAAGTTGCCAAAGAAGAGAGTTCCTTGGTGAAATGATGAAGTTGCTGCTGCCATAAGGGAAAAAAAGAAGGCCTTCAATATTTTTAAAAGGTCTCACACACAAGAGAACCTTATCAACTTCAAGAAAATGAGGGCAAAGGCAAGACGAATTTGTTTATCAAGTCGAAAAAAATCTTGGGAAACTTATGTTTCATCGATTACAACTGAAAAACCAATGAAGGAGGTATGGGAGAAAATAAGAAATATCAGGGGAAAATGTTTTAGTGAAGTATCGACAATACTTATCGTGGATGGTCAAGAAATCACAGGAGGGCATGATATCGCAGAACATTCAGCCATTCAGTTTGAAACCACAAGTTCTACAAATAGCTATGAAGAAACATTTCAACGAATAAAAAATTTAGAAGAGAATAAGTCCATTGATTTCAGAACTAACCGAGAATTTCCATATAATACTCCTTTCACAATGGCTGAACTCAAACACACTCTTTCTTCAGTAAGGAAGTCTGCTCCGGGAAAAGATCGAATACCATATGACCTGATAAAAGAATTACCTGAAGATAAAAAAAACATTCCTATTGAAATTATTCAACAAAATATGGAAAGAAGGTACTCACCCAAACCAATGGAAAGAGGCAGTGATAATAGCGGTTCCCAAACCTGGAAAAAATCTCGAAAACCCAGTCAACTACCGTCCAATTTCTCTAACATGCTGCATCGGCAAAATTTTAGAGAAGATGGTTAGTTTGAGATTGATGTGGACCCTAGAGAATGAAAAACTACTATCTGAGTTTCAAATGGGTTTCAGAAAAAATAGATCAACAATTGACCAACTGGTTCAAATCGAAAACACCATACAGAATAGTTTTGCAAAGAGGAATCATACAGTAGCAGTACTTTTTGACATTGGAAAGGCATTCGATACAACTTGGAGATTTGGTATACTGAAAACACTAAAAGAATGGGGTCTCAAAGGAGAACTGCCTCTGTTTATCAGCAATTTCCTGATTGACAGAAGATTCAGAGTTCGCTGTAATCACCACCTATTCCAGAAACACGACCTAGAAAACGGTCTCCCCCAAGGTTCGACATTAAGTGTAACTCTATTTACTATAGCAATCAATGTATTGGTGGAAGTCATACAACCAGAAGTTGGGAGAAGCCTCTATGTAGATGATCTTGCGATTTACTACTCTGCACGCGATATGGATGATATAGAAAACACCACACAGGAATCCATCAATAGAATCATTCAATACGCAGATCAACATGGTTTCAGAATATCTTCAAATAAAACACATTGCATCCATTTTTGTCGACTAAGAACACCTCACAATGAGCCAAATCTTTCTTCATATGACAGAAATATAGAAGTAAAGGAAACAACTAAGTTCCTAGGATTAATCCTGGATAAAAAGCTTTACTGGAAAGCACATATAGAAAACTTAGTTGTTGACTGCAAAAAACGACTAAACATAATGAAGTCAGTAGCAAATTTGAACTGGGGATGTGAAAAAAGAGTACTCATTAATCTTTACAAATCAATGATATTATCCAAAATGGATTATGGAGCAACAGTATACTCATCAGCGAGAATATCCCATCTGAAGATGCTAGAACCTATACAAGCCTCTGGACTGAGACTTGCTCTTGGCGCTTCTAGAACAAGCCCTTACTTGTCATTATGTTGTGAAGCAGGTGTCCCACCTCTGGATTACAGAAGAAAGCAACTGATTGCTAACTACGCTACAAAGCTTTGGGCCATTCTGGACCATCCAAATCATCATCTTATAGTTTCAGAAGAAAATCATGCTATGTATAGAAACCAGTCGACCATAACAAGACCCACGACAGTGAGAATTAAAGAACTGATATCTGAATTGGAAGAGGAACCTTCAGAATTATACAATTCAGGAATATATGAAGTTGCTCCATGGGAAATGAAGCCTCCTATTATACACTTCGACTGTCTGAAATATAAGAAAGATGAGACCCCTAGGCAACTTATATATGGAGAAATACGTTCCATCTTGGATAAATATTCAAATGTGGTTACAATTTATACAGATGGGTCAATAACCAATCAAGGTGCAGGCAGTGCTTTTTGTATTGATGAAGAAACTCATTATTGGACACTGAATCCTTCCTCCAGTATCTACACTGCTGAGATGTTCGCCATTTGGCAATCTCTGAAGTATGTAGATACAAATAACTTGGATAAAACAGTTATATGCTCTGACTGACTCAGTTCACTTCAATCAATTTCAGACACTTTCAGTACAGACCCGCTTGTCAAAAATATTTCATCTACACTTCATTGGTTATCATGTAACAATAAAACTGTGATTTTTAATTGGATACCAAGTCATATAGGCATAATCGGCAACGAGAGAGCTGATGACGCTGCAAGGAAAGCTGCAAACATAGATTATGCAGACAACATACCAATACGACAAGATGATATCGAAATACAAATGAAACACAAGATACTCACCCTCCGGCAAGAAATATGGTCTGATCATAATACACATCTGAGGAGGATCAAACACACAACCATATCGAAACCACATACCAGAAACCTTAAAAGAAGAGATCAAATAGTTATATCAAGATTAAGGATAGGGCACACTCACATGACATCGTCGTATCTACTTCTTGGTCAACAACCTTCATGTGATCACTGTTGAGCCCCATTGATAGTAGAACACCTACTTCTACAATGTCCGTTTTATGAAAGATATCGTCAATCAGAACAAATCCCAAATAATCTTCATGCATGCCTGAACAATCCATCCCATATCGATAATATTTTGCGATACCTGAGAAAAAAAATAAATATTACATGAGAATATGATCAGAATACGTACTTTCCTGCGGCCACGTAGTTGATGCTGCAAAAAATAATGATAATAATAATAATGAAGAATGGTTCTGGATGGTGCTTGCAAAGTCATCAGGAGTTCGGACCCCCTCCTGCAAATGGTCAAAAGCCATGAGAATGCAGAAGTAGGAGCATTCCTATTCAAGGCAGCACATCGAGCAGCCGATAAGCTCTCTCTGATTTTCGATTCCGAGCGTGGAGCCCGTGACTCAGTCACTGAGCTCGACCACGCTCGGAGAAATGCCCGCATCAAAGCTGCAGAAGTTAAAAAACTCTGCAGCTTCACATTGATAAACCTCTACATTCTGTCTTCTTCAACAACATTGAAGACAGGGGTTTATCCAAAGAGCTGACCTTTGCATTCCTGAGGTCAGGCGGGCTCAAATCGAAAACAGAAGGGTTCATCATGGCATGCCAAAATGGAGTTTTCAATACCTTACATTACCGAAGCCGAGTCATGGGTATAGAGGTCCCTGATGTTAGATGCAGGGCCTGCCGTGCTGATGCACCTGCTTTCATCATGCACGGTGTATGCAGTTTCGGCCTATATCCATAGACATAATGCGGCATCACGAGTGCTCTATTACCATCTGAGGCACTCGTACGGTATTGATGAAGCTCCAGTGCCGCCTTATGCTCCGGGGGATATTGAGTCCGTTGTGGAGCATGAGAGGTGTCGAATTTATTGGAACTTCTCATTCCCCACCGTCAGGCAGATACAAGCCAATAAGCCTGATGTAGTCCTCCTCGACCATCAAACCAAAGCGATGTTCGTTTTGAAGGAGGAGGAAAAACGGACGAAATATAGAGATCTTCTCTACGAACTCCGCAGGCTATATCCGAACCATTCTGTTGAACTGGTCATCCTGATTATAGGCTCCCTTGGTGGTACACGATAGATGCTGCTCTCGGAACTCCAAAAAATTCCAGCTTGCCGACAAAAGGCACACATTTTAGCTGGGGCCATGCAGAAGGCCGTCATCCTGGAATCATTGCGTCTACTCAGGGCACACGATACTCGGTCCCAGTGATCACTCACCTCACGGCGTGGGGAGTGGTCAGTGGTTTTTCTTCAGCTCGACTCTGCGTGGTGTCGGAGACCGCAGAGTCGTGACTGAAATAGATTAAATTTAATCATTCAAATAATAATAATATTAATAATAATAATAATAATAATAATAAATGGCCTTTATTTTACGTAGCGGAGTTCAGCAATGCTATTCTTCCACTCAACCACGATACAGTTATACATACATATATATGTAAATAAAGAGATGGCTCTGCTTTATAATGATTAATTTTTACATAAGATTTTAATTTTTGCGTTCACTGCTTACTTAGGAGAATGGTTTCAATTTTGTTCTTGAAAGATGGGAGAGAAACTTGTTTATCTGTATTGCTGATCGAGTTATACATGGTTACGGCGTGATAGGTGAAAGATCGTTCAAAGAGAGTACTTTTACAATTTGGGAGATTGAAGTCCTCAACATTTCTTAGATTTCTCGTATGCATTTGATATCTGAACGGTTACTTGATCAAGTACACAGGTTCCTGATTTTTAATCAATTTGTGTAGGAAACAAGCAAAGTGAGGTTCTCTTCTGTTATGCATTTTAAGCCGCCCATTTGGTTGATAGTAGCGGTCACATAATCTCGGAATTTTAGTCGAGCAATGAGTCTGACACAGGCATTTTTCGTTTTTTGTTTTCTCGCAGATGTTATTGAATCAAGACATGGGCCATAGACAATGTCACAATAATTGAATGTAGATAAAATCAATGAGTCACAAATAGTTGTTTTCAGTGCTCTTCCCAGGTAATGTCCGAATCTGAGTTCATAATCTATGTTAAGTCCTAGACATTTTACCTTATCGGTATATTCTACAAGATTGTCATCAATTTGGAAGTGCATATTGTCTATGGCCCTCTGACGATCTTTGGTTTTTCCAAAGATTATTATTGATGCTGGGGTTCAGATTCAGGCAATGATTCTTGGAAATTTTCACGAGTTCTTCGATATCATGATCCAGTGAATTTTATTTTGTTATGAGGTGATCCACATTCGCAGAATAATACAGATTAGTATCGTCCGCATATGTGTGCATTTTGAAATGATTGAGAACCTGGGAGAAATCTGCGGTACAAATGATGAAGAGTAAAGGTGCGAGAATAGAGCCCTGTGGGGCTCCATGAGAAACATTCAATTCATTAGATGTGTTACCCTTTATCACCACACTTTGGGTTTCATTACTGAGAAATGATTTCATGAAATTACAGGCATTTTCACTGAATCCATGAAAATTAAGTTTAGCACACATCAAACTATGATTCATGGTGTCAAAAGCTTTGCTGTAATCAAGGGATAGTACAGTACATACATCAACATAATCATCTGTTGTACAATCGTTTATTTCTAGTTTACAGAAGTACAGGGTGAACATCTAAGAACGGCTGTCGGCCATATCTCAGCAACGAATAATGATACTACTTTGATCCGTTAGCGAAAAGCTATCATGTTGCGGTTTTCGTTGGTCTGTTGAGATTAAGTTTCTCTATTTCATCGTGTAATAATATGTCGATCATAACCTTTCATTTTTATGTTCAAAATCACGATATTCATTGATAATGTAGATCACGTCCTCTAGCGGCAACGGTGTTATGATTATAAAACCAATTCAAATCATAGTCGATAGAACAGGAAGAGACATTTTCAACGAGCCCAAGAATGTTAAATTCTGCTTAAGATAACCAGATATACAGACGTTCAGAAAAAACATAATTTGACGTTTCCCTACCACTTTATTTTTCGAGATGAGACAAAAAGTGTGAAACAAAAAGAACTAGGAAGTTATCAAGGAGCAAACTGCATATATTTTCAGTACACCTTGTTGATAATAAATACGGGGAAAATTTCAATTTTCTCTTCACTCATAGCCGTTACGTCACCTAACGGTTATTTCGGAAACCTAAAAATATTTTCCATCTATTTTGCAGGGTCACTTTTCTAGAGATTTTTTTCTCAAAGTTGTATCATTAATCGTTGCTGAGATTTGGCCGACAGCCATTTTTAGTTGTTCACCCGGTACATATCACTCACTATTGGAAACGACTGTAGTGATGCACGAAAACTTGCACAAAAAGCGAGACCAAGACCATATTCTTGTAGAGAGACCAAGATTCTAGATACAAGAACAAGGCAAGGATATATCCTGCAAGACCAATACTCATGCATGCAAATCATGCATCGCTAATTTGATGTCGGTAAAATTTGTCTGATAACAATTATAATCATCCATAAGTATGATAATAATGTCCTTCCTGAAAGAAATAATAGTATATTATACACCTAGGGACTAAAGTGTTATTTTAATTCCCCAGACAAAAAGTTTATGTTATATAATTTATAATTTGTCGAGAAATCTGAAAACACTTCAATCCTGAGGTTTATATACTATTTCATTAACTTTAGGATAGGTGAAACGTTAAAGAAAATGAAATCAAAAAATTGATATCAGGTCCTATTGTACAAAATGAAATACAAAAGAAATCGTCACTGCTATCGATGACGACAACAGATATAATTTTAAAAAACACTTCAATTAATAGAATAACAGCTGCAATAATAATTATTCACCTCTTATTCACTAAGCTAATTGCAATGAGGTGAACGTAAAATAATATTATAAAATCGAATTGTATTTACATCCAGGCAACCATCAGTCATTATCAACCAAGTTGTTTTTTGTCGGAAGCCGCAAATCGTCCACCTAATTTCGTCGGCACGTGCCGTCTTATTTGCTTGGAAGGTGTTTACTCTTCAAGTCTTTTTTTACATATGATATATAATATATTGAAGTAATTATGTTTTGGAAATGAGAACATAACCTAAAACGGCTACATCAATGAGATGAAAATCTTCCGATAGTAAGTACATTTTGATTTGATTCGAACCAAAGTTCCTTTCTTGGCCTGACCAGGCGGCGTACAGCAATTCAGAGCGAACTATACTGATTGTCCATAAAGTTTTATTCCTTTGAGTGAACTGATGGATTTTTGTGACGAGTAATATTTGCGCAGTAAATGGATTTATAAGCCTTCATGACTACCGAAGAACAACATCGAAAAATGAAAAAAATTAATTATCTTTTCAAGAGTACCAAAATTATGAATTTTGGCAGAAGAGATGTAAAAAAAAGTCAAATATATTTTTGGATTTAGAATGACAATCAAATCAATATTTCTTCTGTGGAAAAAACTACAACCTGAAGGTGACAAATAATTATTTACTCGAAATATCAATCAAGATTGTATCAAAAACTATAACTCAAAGAAACATAATAATTTGCGAAACCAAGACCAAGATCATATGTGCAAGAACAGGAACAAGACCAAGACTATTCAAGTCTTGGTCTTGCTGAGACACAATTGAGACACGAATGTTTTATTTTGTTGATAAATATTTTTATTGCTACAAAAAATTTGAGCAAAAATAATTACATTATTGTAGCGATTAAATGGTAGATTGCAAGAGATTGCTACTGAGTTGTACACTGACGTAGGTAGAACAATTTGTATAGCTCTCAAATTTGATACTGGTTTGTTTTATTGACAGTTCAAATCAACTGAAAGAAACAGTACTCCGTTGTTGAAAGGATTCAAAGGGCTTTCAAAAGATGTACCACTCGACCCCTATTCCCTATTAAAATTTTGGGCCACTGCCTGGAGGTTGAAGTGTTAGTGATGAAGATAGGACAAAAAAATGTCTCCCTCGAGATCAAAATCGACCTGTAGAAAGTTTTCCCACATCTACGATATCATTACCCGAAACATTTCAAGTTCTCGATGGGCCACCCTTTATAATGCGGTTTTATAGTTATAAGGGTGGGCCTATCCCGTTATTGCCAACCCTGTATAATCTTTTTTTTACTTCAAGGCAGCCAAAACAGAAACCCAAACGTGCTTGGAAGCTCTTGTTAACATCGAAACCCTGAAGAATGAAGTCGAGGAGGCCAAAAAAACCGGCTCTATGGACGAGGTGTTCGGAAGGTATGTTATGCAACCCTGCTTTATACAGCGTCGTAACAATATCGCTTCTTCAACTCGTGAATATTCAAGCAGACATTAAAACAGTTATCACAGAGTGCGAATATCTATTTATCATTCGAATCAATTAGACAGGCAACCTACAGACCACCAGTTTCGGGCTTATTGGCCCTCATCAGTTCAGGTAGTTAACCGAGTGGAGACCGTGAGATCTTCACTCGAAGCGGTGCCTGTCCCAATGCTTTGCCGTCGCGTTGTAACAGGAAGTCTTTGCAATACGCCATAACTATTTTATTAAGAATTTTAGGTATTTTGCACAAGGTTGTGGAATAATTTCGAAGTTCTCACGATTCGAAACAAAGAGTCATTCATTTAGGCATCTTGGAGTGACAACAAATTGAAATTGATGATAAATATTTCAGAAAAATGATTATGTTAGTTCAGCATTACTTACTCGTGGGAAGCTGAATCAGTGGTAAAGTCAGGATAAGACGATCACACTCAGAGTGTGCAGATTATGCATTTTTTGATGTGAACTGAATCGCGCCAACGTAGCAAGAAAAGCATTGATTCGAAAAATCGAGCAGAGATCGAGAGGCAGTGGATCGCCGGTTTTTGAGTTGTGCGGAAGGCTCGGTTCCGTAGAATAACCCACAAGTGTTTCGGTTGAGATATTTTTTTTGTGTTATATTTGATTGTTATCGTGCTATTTTTGACGGTCGTAAAGAAAGCGTTTCTAGTGGGTAGAAAACACAACGACGAAGGGTGAGAATACTTGGAATTTTGTTCTTTTCTTTTCTTACTAACATCCTATCAATAATTTCGTGGGTGAACTCCAGTTTCGCTTGTGTTCTGACTGAATATATCGCAGTTACTTTTTTTAAGGTATACCAGATTTCTCTGTATGTTCTTTTGAATTTCACTTGCAATAATATAAATTATTTATCCCATTCATTTGATGATTTCTACGATGATTTTCATAAAGTTATTCTATTAATTTCTCATTTCTTTCCTTTTTTTATATATTTATTATTTTGTTGAATATTTTTGATAAATCATATGAGCTGCGTATTATTGCTGGTTATTGAACTAGCATGGAAAGCTGGGAGGTGAATTTCTGATCCGTCAAATTCGTTCAAGTGAACATAATAGGTGTACTTATAGAAAAAAAATCCTAGGAAGGTGTTAAAATTTTAAAATAACAAACTAGTAGATTTGTTACAGCATCTATTTCTCTTGTACCGCATATTGTCGATAATTCCAATTATCTCTTGGAACACGGCTTCGTGTGGTAAAGTAGTTTTATGCTCGTAGTCTACCAGACATTCAACTTCTAACTGTGTTTGATATTTTCAATTTTTTGTCAAATCCATGACTTCTTCATTTTTCAAGATGACTTTTATGCAATGGACGGAAACCGAACTGTCTGATGGTATTCCATTATTCACTGTTCTGCAATTTTACGTTTATACTTGTTTCACAATTGAGCAGCATTGACAACTGAGGAACTTTGTCTGAGTCGAGTTCTGAACTCTCGAATTTGCTGTGAACTCTGATTCTAGTTCCGGAGGTTTCATATAGGAATTTTTCGTGAGAAAATTGTTGGAACCTCCCATTTCCGTTAATTACTATTAGTTGTGGTTGATATCGATTTTGCTAAATGTTAACCATTCTTAAAGCGTGGACATGCGAAGAATACTCAATATATTCAATTCCAGAAATAAATCTCATAAGGCCTTTACGGAAACTTACCCTGGGTTAGTAATCGAGGCAATGCAAGTCAGGTAAACGCAGATGAGCGAACGTGCAGGTTAGGGACCGTGTCAACCCGAGTAGGTTTCCGAAATGGCGAATAGATTTGCGCATTTTTTATTACTCTTCGTTCAAGATAATATATAAATATATCAGTTAGTTAGGTGATTAGGCACGAACGAATTTGAAGTAGAAAACTGAACGTTGCTATTGGTTCCCTAATTTCCTATCTATAATAATAGTTTATATATCATTTATTCCATTCTAATAATATATGCTTGATTTTTCCTTCATAACAGGTATTGCAACAAGAGGCCGCAAATGGCTGATTGTATGAAAAAAACCAACGACGCTATCGCCCCTTGTCTGGAAGAAAGCGAGAAGAATGCGATCAATTTTACCGTCAACATTTTGAAACAGCTGGGGGACTTTGCTTGCTTCAAGGACGGTGATAGAATCGCGCGTGAGTATAAAGTTATTCGGCTGGGGAAGTTTCCTAAAATCATTTAGTATTCCAAGTTAAAGTTTGTGGAAATCCTTGTGGTATCAAAATCAACTTGAAAAAATGCAATATTCGTTCAATAGTTTGAGCAGGAACTGAATTAGAAGGTTAATTATGGACGAGAAATGAAAACTGAAATAAATTAATTTTTGATTAAAACATTTTGGTCAGGTACGGAATAATTTTGATAGTTGTAAATTTCATTTGCAGTTGATTTCCGGAACAGCGATGAAGGATAATAGGAGAAATGCAAAATTCATGGTACACCATTGTCAAATCGGAAACGTACAGAGATACGAACTAGGTTAAATCACGAAAAAGATGCGCAATTTCATGGCCATCTCGAAATTCAACAGAAATCGTGGATATCTCACGTAGTTCCTAAAATATGCTGAAAATTGTCGATAATCGTTGATTATCTGGTCCTTCGATGTCTTCGTCGATGAAATAAAATGGTTCAATTGATCTTCAACATCACTAACTTTATTCAAGTATTTGACAAGTTTCAAAATCAATCTGTCCTCTATGGTAGATGTATAAAACAATATATGGTTTGCCTAACTGCTGACAATGCTTAATCATCAATAATTTGTTGAAGACCTACATACCTTGTTGAAGACCTACATACTTCAATTCAATAATAGAATATGTTATGAATAGCTATTGCTGAATGGAAACAATATGAACATACATCACACCTCCCAAGGAAATTAAAAAAAAAATTTACATCAATAATAATATTTTTTTTTCAAAATTTTTGACTATATAACTCAATCCTATTTTTATGTACCTCTAATAACCGCTTTCCTGTATTCAATATAATATTTGGAGACTTCTCTTCCACAACTTCATAAGGACCTATGTATAAAGGTTCTACTTTATTTCCTGCTTCATTTCTCAATAAAACTTTATCACCTACTTTATAATTTGTAACTTTTGTATCATTATCATAACGATCTTTCCTTTTACATTTCGAAATCAATAGATTATTTTTTGCATCTTGACATGCTTGTTGTAATCTATATTTCATTTCAAGTGGATAGCTTTCGAAATTGTAAAGTGGGTCGTTCGGTTTTGTTAAATTAGAAGGTAGTCTAGCATTTTTCCCAAAAATTAATTCATGTGGAGTGTATTTTGTTTCAGTATGAACAGTATTATTGTATGCGAAGCACCAATATGGCACCCATGTACCCCAAGTACCTGAAAATTTTGCCATATTCATTCGTAAATATGCTCCTAAATGTTTGTGAGAATTTTCAAGAGCACCCAGTGTCTCGTGATGATATGCTGTTGAGTTGAGTTTTTTGATTTGTAATAATTGACAAACCTCTTTCAATGTAGTTGCCAAAAACTCTGTGCCTTGGTCTGATACTATTTCTTCTGGAATACCATAACGCAAAACAAAATTATTTACAAATGCTCTTGCTACCGTTGTCGCTTCTTTATTTTGCAAAGGATAAGCTTCGATAAATTTACTGAGTTCACATTGCAGAGTCAAAATGTATCGATTGTTATCTTCGTCTGCCTCCAGAGGACCTACGAGATCTAGATAAATTTTTTGAAACCCTGACGAAGCTGTAGTTGTTATTGACATTGGCTCTTTTCTTGGTATTGAATGTTTGTAACGTTGACAACCATCACAAGTTTTAACAAATGTTTCAACATCCTTTTTTAATCCTTTCCAAAAATAATACTTTTTTATATTATTGAACATACGATTTACTCCTGCATGTCCCCCTGTTGGTAATAAATGAAAATCGTTCAAAATAATCAATCTAGATTCAACATCAGAAATAGTCTGAACTTCTTTCAAAATTGTTATTCTGATACCATGGTTTTTTATATCACTAGAAATCTTTGAGATTTCTTTCAATAATATTTTACATTTCTTATTTTTTATAATAATTAATTCCGGAATATCAAATCTCGAACAAATATTTTTCAGGTCTCTCAACGATGTACTTAATGTCAACGTTGATCGAGTATCCTGTTTCATGAATATAGTGTTCAACTTTTCATCAGATATAAAATTACCTAATACGTATATATCATTATTTGCATTCCTAGTCAGTTTGAAGAACTCTTTCTCACTTATAGGTTGAAGTTCGAAAGCATTCTTAGGTCGTTTAAGCACTTCTACAACACAAGGGTGATCAATCCTTTTGTTGTTAGTAGTGTCTATATTTTCATGAATGTTTTTCTGATTATTTTTTGTTTGATTTTTAGTTAAAGCATACATTGTTTCACAATAAAGAGCTGTACCCATATTTTGGAGTTCACTTGATTCTATTTCAATTCGAGACAATGCATCTGCAGTTACATTATCTTTTCCCTTGATATATTTTATTGTGGAGTCATATTCTTCAAGTACTAATCGAAATTTGGTCAATCTACTAGATGGATTTGTCATCCCAAATAAATAAATTAAAGGTCTATGATCTGTGAAAATTGTGAATTTCCGGCCAAATAAATATGGTCTGAAATGTTTCAAGGACCAAACGATCGATAAAAGCTCCTTGTCAATAGTTCCATAGTTTTTTCAGATTTATTAAGAGATCGACTAGCGTATGCAACTAGTTTATCATCCCCGTTTGAAAGAACTGATCCAATTGCGTATCCTGAAGCGTCAGAATAGGTGGATTTTTTAGAGCGTTCTTCAGCGTTTCGAATGACGCTTGGCACTCCTCATTCCAATCAAAAGTTACGCCTTTCCCCGTTAAGAGTGGGCAATGGGACGCGCAGAATACCGAATGCAGCACTCCCGCTCTTGACTTCTCATTTGAAAACCAATCAATATTTTCATGATTTTTTGATCCCATCATGTAGATAAAGGATCAAGCTAGGGAGGATACTATCTCTTTTTTCGAAATTTCGAAAAGAAAAGATATAAAAATAAATCTGAACATAGCAAATTTTTAGCCAATTTGGCGAATCAAAAAAAAATATTTCTACACCAAATAATCAATTTTGAGATAGCATCCTCCCTCGGTCGAACCTTCATCTTTCTACACAAAAAAAATCAGATCAAAATATGGATTAGTATCGTCACAGGAAGTCAAGAGCCGAGGCTCTACAACGTCAGAAATACGCACGATTTATCCGATGATATTTGCGCCCCCTGGTGAAACTCAACGAAGTAGATTATAAACACGATACAATCGATAGTACGGGTGATATTATGAAATTAGAATAGGAAATAGAAATTTATATGAATCAGTTTGCTAGGTTTGCTAGTAAATATGGTATATTATATGTATAAAATAATTATACATTGCGTGGAAAATAAAAATATTCTGAATTGTTCACAATGAAAAAATTCTCATACATAATGAGGAATAGGTATGTATGATATTCAAATAAGAATATTTATATATACACCCAGAAGGTATACAATATGAATGAATAGAAACCTATCGACAAAGGTCGCTTCTATTTACCGGGGATCGATTTAGGATTTATCATTGCGATGATTTGAATGTTGAACAGATCTCAATACGTAAAAGTAGAGAGGGAACAGTATAAATATGAAACCGTGTTGTATTTAACATTGTATAACTGAATGATAATTTGCAATCGGGTATTGACACTATATATACAGGATGCTACCTAATGGCATTTTAATATAGGAATTCTTAAATCAAAAAAATATATACAGTATGGTGGAAATGTATGGAATAAATTCATTATCTCTAACGCACATGAATTTTAAGGGAAATCCTGAGACAGGTCGATTTTCATTTTCAAATTGACATCTCTTGATATACATACGGAGTTTGTGACGTCATCCGCGTAGTTGTGGTGACGTCATCGATTATTTTTTAAATAGAAAGACACCCTGTTCAATTTTTTTTCTGGAAGGTATATCCATTTTCTATCTGACCATATACTAATATTAGGAAAATAAAGTGAAACAGGGTGGGAAAAATTCATTTTATATTCACAAACTCATTATGCTATCAATGTGCACAATTACCTAAATAGGTCGGAGAGGGTAAATCGAATGGCCAACTAGATCTCCTGATTCAACTCCTCTCGATTTTTTCCTCTGAGGTTATCTGAAGAGCAAAGTTTATGTAAGAAGCCGGAAAGATCAGATAATTTGAAAGAACGAATACGAGTGAATATTTCACAAATATATTCAGAAACGATAGCGAAGTTCGAGAATGATTTGTTCTCTGTCTATCACATTGTATTCTTGCAGAACGTCACGAATTTGATTATTTATTGTAACGATTTCCGTTGTAAATATTAAATAAAATAATTTTTTCTCACCCTGTATTACTTTATTTTCCTAATATTAGTATACCGTCAGATAGATAATGAATATACCTTCCGAAAAAAAAATGGACGGGGTATGTTCTAATTTAAAAAAATAATCGATGACGTCACCACAACTACGCGGATGACGTCACATACTCCGTATGTATATCAAGAGATGTCAATTTGAAAATAAAAATCGACCTGTCTCGGGATTTTCCTTAAAATTCATAAACGTTAGAGATAATGAATTTATTCCATACATTTCCACCATACTGTATGTAATATCCTAAAGGTCTAAATTTTGAAGTAGAGGGTGCTGAAGAAGTGAGCAATAACGACTTGTCATAAAGTAAAGTAATCAATATTTTCATGACTTATTGACTTCATCAAGTAGATAAGTGATCCAGCTAATGGAAATACTATTTTATTTTCAAAAATATGAAATACAAAAGGTATACAAATATTCCTGAACATATCGAATTTGGCGAATAATAAAAAAAACACTTTTCAAATAGTATCGGACCTAGTTTAAATCCCCATCTTCCTACAGAAAAAAAATCACATCGAAATATGGACTGGTGTTTTCACAAGAAGTCCAGAGCGCGAATTGTCCGATGATATTTGCGCCCTCTGGTGATACTCCAAAATATGAAGATGAAAAAACGAGTCAGTCAACACAATATCATAGATTGGAACTGTTTGCAATCCGATAGCCTTTATGTGGTTCGAATTACGTAGACTTTATCCAAAAACTTATTATATAGATGGTCAATGTGACACGTGGAAACTATGGGATTATTCGGCTGCACTTGAACGACTTACCCGTGATCTGAAGACACCGGCACCACACCTTGTATGCTAAATCCACTTCACAAAGGGCCCTTTTTGATGGAAGATGGGTTCACTTGTAGAGGAAAGTCAAATCCGGCAAAACACCCATACACATAAACACATACATAAGAGTATGCAATTTAGGATTGAGTCAATTGTATTCGTGCGACAATTCAATACTTGTAAGCAATGCGGAAAGTTACAGGAAACGCCTGTATTGCAGCATTTTATAATAACAATTATTAACTGTTTTTACCAAGAAAAATATATCCAGGTACGATCTCGAAAGTTCGTACCTTATCAGTTCCACTTTTTGTTTCGCGACCATATACAGGGTCGTCCTAGTGCAACATATTACACACGAATAATAATTTATATTTGATAGAAACGAAACACAATAAGGCTTTCTCGAACATTCTGGCCCGGCAAAAATGCATTTAAAGCATTTTTTATTAAATACAAGGGCAAATGCAGGATATTTTATTATAGAAAAATTACTTCAATTGCAAATACTGAGTTCGACAATCGTGTTTTATTTTAAATACTATAGTATAAACTTAAATCTATATTTAACCTAATGAGGACTCACGAATCTTTAATTATCTTGATCATCAGGATTTGGAAAAGGACATAGCTTGACGAGTGAGCGAGTCAGGGTGCCAGTATTTGTTTTTACAGTGGCAACTCTGGCAATTGCGTCACGACCTGGATGAAGTGCGATGATACGTCCTAAAACCCACTTACATGGAGGAATATTCTCTGTTTTGATTAGGACCATAGTTCCCACTTCAGGAGAACGAGTGTCAGGCTTGAGCCATTTACTCCTCTGCTGAAGTGTATGGAGATATTCTACATGCCAGCGCTTCCAAAAATCCTGGTGGAGCCTTTGGATCATCTGCCAACGAGACAGATTATTCATTTTCAAGGGGGTAAAGTCAGGTACCGGTAATGCGGAAACAGGTTCCAAAGTTAAAAAATGGTTCGGTGTTAATGCATGAATATCCTCTACATCATGAGTTAAAGGGCCGAGAGGGCGAGAATTTAAGGTCGCTTCAATAAGAATCAGAACAGTGTTGAATTCTTCGTATGTTAACAACTGTTGACCAATAACGCGCGATATATGACCTTTCACAGATTTTACTCCACTTTCCCACAAACCACCCCAATGAGGTGAGGCAGCTGGGATGAAAGAAAAAGTTATATTTTCATGCGCAGCGACGGTTTTCATTAAATAAGCTAGTTCACGACGGGTTCCTTGAAAATTTGTAGCGTTATCGCTGTAAATGTGCGATACCCTCCCGCGCCTAGCAACAAATCTTTGTAATGCACTTAAAAACGTTTCGGTTGTTAAATCACTCGCAAGTTCCAGGTGGAGCGCTTTAGTAGCGAAACACACAAAAACACACAAGTATCCCTTACAGGTTTTAACACCTCGATGACGAGTCATGGTTAAAAGGAAGGGACCACCATAGTCCACCCCTACATGACTAAAGGGCTTCACTTGAGATATTCGTGACGGGGGTAGGTCTCCCATAGGAGGTTGAAACGGAGTGGGTTTTGTCTTCCAACAGCGTACACATTTAGTGAGGACTGAATTGATTGCTCTTTTGGGGGACAAAATCCAAAACTGTTGTGATATCAGGAATTGGGTAGAACGAAATCCAGCATGGAGGTGTTTCTTGTGAAAGAACTCAATTAACAGTCTAGTCAACCGACTATTTCGAGGTAATAAAATTGGAAATTTTGCCTCGTGCGGTAAAGAAGAATTTTTTAGTCGACCACCGACTCGAAGTATTTGATATTTTTCATCGATGAAAACCTGTAATTTTCGGAGAGGCTTTGAAAATGATTTATTTTGGAGTTCGTCTGCAAAATGTATACGTTGGGTACGTTGGACTAAAATAATAAGGGCATCAAATAGTTCAGAGTTTTGAAGGGTACCTTCTCTACGTCTTGAAGGATTCAAACAATTAAAGATAAAGCGCAAGGAGAAGGCGATAATTCGTTGCAAAGTTGTGAATGATGAAAACGTATTGAGTAACTCATCTATGAAATTATTTTCATCTGACTGTGTGAAAAGCGTGATTTTGCGATCCTCATCAGGAGGAGGGTTGCAATGAAAAGATGAAGCAGGATATTCCAACCAAGGAGTTAACAAATTGCGTAATAGATCTGGTCCTTGAAACCACATCATATCATTAACTAATTCAGAGGGAAAAAGACCTCGCGATGCAACATCTGCAGGATTATTTTTTGAGTTTACGAAAAACCAATTATCAGGGGGAATTTTTTCTTGAATATAGGTCACCCTATTTGCAACAAAAGTTGTTGACTCATGCGGAGACCTTTTTATCCAGTGCAAAACGATTTGAGAATCAGACCATGCGCAAACTGTTGTGATATTCATATGTTTATGGAATATATTCTTAACGAAAGAAAGTAATTTGGAAAGCATAACTGCGGCGCATAACTCGAGTCGTGGTATAGTGATTTTTTTCAAAGGAGCTACTTTCGATTTTCCACAAACGAAACGAGTTGAAATAATGGAATTCAAGTCCAAAGTTCTTAAATAAATGACACAAGCATATCCCTTCTCACTGGAGTCGCAATATCCGTGAAGTTCGGAAATATGAGATGAAACTAGCGGTCGTTTCAATTTTAAACTAGATAATAATGGCAACTCATTTTTATATTGATTCCAAACACGACTGATTTCATCACTTGGTAACTCATCCCAATCAATATTGGAAACCCACAGTCTTTGAATTAAGTATTTAGTGAAAAAAGTTACTGGGGCCAGGAATCCCAAAGGATCATAAATTCGAGCTAACTCGGATAACATCAGTCGTTTTGTGCATGATCGATTTTCAGTTGGTTTCACTGAAAACGCGAAACAATCCATAATGGGGTTCCAGTGTAGCCCTAAGACTTTCAACGCTGTATCAGGATCAAATGACAAGGGATTAGTTGATAAATGCGAAGGAGGGAGATCCATCAATAAAGAAGGTTCATTGGTAGACCATTTCCTAAGTTCGAAACCACCATGTTTCATCAATCCATTCAATTCCAAAATTGAATTGTGGGCTTCTTCAAGGGTCGATGCTCCAAATACAAAATCATCAACATAAGAAGATCGTCGGATAATTTCAGCTGCGACAGGAAATCGTTCTTCCTCATCATTAGCCAACTGTAAGAGAGTTCTAAGAGCTAAATATGGAGAAGCGGTAAGACCATAAACAACAGTATTCAACACATAATCCTGTATTGGATCTTGAGGTGAAAATCTCCATACTATTCTTTGATAATCTCGATGTGAGGCATCTACAAGTATCATGCGATACATTTGTTTGACGTCTGCACAAATTGCATAATTATAACAGCGAAAATTAATAAGAATTGTAACAATATCTTGCTGTAATTTGGGGCCGGTGAGAAGATGTTCATTTAGCGAGCGTTGGTTAGGAAGTTTCGCAGACCCGTTGAATACCACTCTCAATTTTGTGGTACTACTGTCTGGCTTCTGAACGCAGTGGTGGGGAATATAGTAAAGCTGGTCAGAAGAAGACTTTTCAGGTACCAAGGACATGTGATTTAATTCTAAATATTCTTGCATGAATTCTTTATATTGCGTATAGATAGAAGGTTGTTTCAAGAGGCGGCGTTCTAAAGAAAGGAATCTTATTACTGCTAAATCCCGAATTTTTGGAAATGATGGATTAGGCACCCGAAAAGGTAAAAAAACTGTATAGCGACCAGTAGAATCTCGGAAATGAGTTGAAGAAAAATGTTCTTCACATAAACATTCTTCAGGTGAAATAGACTTTACTGTCGGTACTTCCTCCACCTCCCAAAATTTTTTCAGAGTTCCTTCTACATCTCTTGGCTCTGAGGCGTGAGAAAAAAATGTAAACATCGATGGTGTATAATTTTTCACTCGTCCCATTACGATGTAACCAAACACCGTGTTGATCGCTTCTGGTGTATTGGAATCCTCAGAGATTTTATTATTCCGTAAAATTCTTGGGAAAATGTCAGCGCCTAACAGTACGTCCACAGCACCAGGGACGTCAAATTTACGGTCAGCAAGTTGCAGATTTGAGAGATGCGACCAATTTTTGGAAGGGAGTTTTGAGGCAGGTAAATTATCACAAATTTTATTCAATATTATAGCATCAGTATACAAGAGCGGGGAGTCTTTTCCGATGGGTTTGAGGGCAAGGGTAACTTGGCCATTCGTTAAGTGAGATTGCATTGAACCTATGCCTTTAATATCAATAGCTATCTGAGAGTGAGGCAAACTCAATTTATGAACTGCTCGTGTGGTAATAAATGAGGTCATACTTCCACTATCAATTATACAGCGTAGTGGTTGATACATCCCTCTGTTATTCAAAACATCAATCCATGCAGTGGCTAATAGCACGTTAGTACTCAAATTCATCTCCGTTCCAGCCAAACAAGTAGCACTATCACTGCTCGAGATAGGATTGGGAGTAGAAAAATGTTTTTCTTGATTTGATCGATTAACATTTTGATTTTGGTTATTGAGATTTGTTCTGGAAGTATTAGTAGAATCTGAGCGTGAGGTATAATTCGGTCTATCGACATGTAATAAAGTATGGTGATATTTTGAGTGGCATTTTTTACAGGTATACTTTGATTTGCATGATCGGATATCATGAGCATTGCTCAAACAATTAAAACAGAGATGAGCAGATCTGCAAAAAGAGTAGCGTTCTGACTCAGATTTAGCAGCGAATACCTCACATGTGTACAATGAATGATTTTCTTTGCAAAGAACACAAGTGTTGGAGGGAGATTTATTTATAAAAAACGTTGAAGTTCGATTTTGTGGAGGCGTTGAAGTGGAAGCTTTAATCATTGAGTTAGTGCGTTTTGTCTGGAATGAAGATTGCGAAAAATTAAGTGTTTCAAGTGCGGCACAATGCTTGCTCAGAAAATCAACAAGTTGCTCGTAAGTTGGGATATCCGATGAACTATGATCCATCTCAAATCGAGTTACAATATTTTGATCAAGCCGTTTCAACAGCATCATGACCAGTACAAAGTCCCACTTATCAGTTGGAAATTTCATTTGTTTTAGGGCTGCCAAGTTTTCTGAAAAAGTGTCTAATAATTTGCGAAGTGCGGCGGTATTATCAGTGTTAACTTTGACAGATTGATCGAGCTCAAGCCAATGAGCTTGAGCACGTAGTCTTTTGTGTGCGTATCGTTTCTCAAGAGTCTGATATGCAATTTCATAATTACTGGAAATTAAAGGTAATGTGCGGACAAGCGATAAAGGAGCACCCTGTAGCGATGAAACTAGGTAATTGAATTTTTCAATGTCAGTTAGCGCAGAATTAGTGTGAACGAGAGCGTTAAATAACTCCAAATATGACGGAAATGTTTTGTAATCGCCACCAAATTTAGGTAATTCAATTTTCGGTAGGTTAATATGTGGCTGGTTATTCCCTGCGGGATTAAGAGTAGAATTCAGACCCGGGGATACAGTCACATCGTGAGAATCGAAAATATCTGAATAAATGCTTTTAATATAATAAAAGTTTGCGAGAAACCCTTCGCGTACATCATCTTCATGAGTAACGTCGCCATCGACAGTGGACAACAGCGTCGCGACAACGGCGTTATGGTGTTTCACAAATTCATCGCGTACATCGTCCAAATCAGCGCAGCGTACCTTGAACATGGTTCTAACAGATTTATCAAGTTTAGCTTGGTCTGCCAACTTACGAATCATACTTATTTCATTGATGCATGTTGTCCGATACGTTTGATATTTTTTCAATTTATCCGTCATTATATTTTAATCAATAGCGAGAAATTTAAACAAAATATTCCGAGCGCCGAGCACCGAAAATCAGTTGAAAACAGAGCGATATAATTGAACGGAGAAGTAAACAAGCGAATTTATTGTTCGAATTAGACGGGTCAAGAGCCAAAGATGAACTGAACCAATTAGACACGCCCACCTGACACCTGATCGTCGCAGTGTCCACTTCCAAATTTCCTGAACGGATGTCACCATCAACGGTATCAACAGCAAATAATTAAATGGCGGACATCAGAAATAAGTAGCCGGTTGATGTTTCTTTGCGTGTAAAATTTAAGATTTTTCAACGAATTTTCAAAGAATTTTCACTGGAAATTAAGAGAAATTCTTTGAAAATATGAGTTATTGAGCAAATTTGAGATGGTTTCTTAGTTTTAGCCACGAATACCGAACTCAGAAAAATTATGATGATGAAATTTTGAGAAAAAATCAAAATAAAGAGAGGGAAATTTTGTAATTCAATCAAGGGCCGAATATCCGGCTCGAAGGACCAATGTTTGCAATCCGATAGCCTTTATGTGGTTCGAATTACGTAGACTTTATCCAAAAACTTATTATATAGATGGTCAATGTGACACGTGGAAACTATGGGATTATTCGGCTGCACTTGAACGACTTACCCGTGATCTGAAGACACCGGCACCACACCTTGTATGCTAAATCCACTTCACAAAGGGCCCTTTTTGATGGAAGATGGGTTCACTTGTAGAGGAAAGTCAAATCCGGCAAAACACCCATACACATAAACACATACATAAGAGTATGCAATTTAGGATTGAGTCAATTGTATTCGTGCGACAATTCAATACTTGTAAGCAATGCGGAAAGTTACAGGAAACGCCTGTATTGCAGCATTTTATAATAACAATTATTAACTGTTTTTACCAAGAAAAATATATCCAGGTACGATCTCGAAAGTTCGTACCTTATCAGTTCCACTTTTTGTTTCGCGACCATATACAGGGTCGTCCTAGTGCAACATATTACACACGAATAATAATTTATATTTGATAGAAACGAAACACAATAAGGCTTTCTCGAACAGGAACCATAATAAGTATTATGAAATTATTGGTGCAACTAATGATGAATTTGCGGATTTGCATAGGAAAAGCTTGAAATTTTGAAATTCAAAGGTGTAATGAGATCTAAAAATCCAAATGGAGAAGAAAATGATATTGTATTCTCATGTGGAATGTATATGATTCTGAAAATGGTACATATATTGGGACCAACGGGAGATGAATATCCAAAATACAAAATATGTAGTGAAAGCAGTCCTCAAAAATCAAAGAAATAAAAAGTAGAAGAATGAAGGCCTTAGGAAAATATAGTCATTATTCATTATTATTCGTAAATAAATAATATTCATGATAACCTGTATTTGAATGTCTTTGATAATAACCGAGAATATAACTTATCAACGTTATTGAAAGTAGCTCTCAATCTCCCAATCACTCCGTATGGCTATTTTAATGTTATACCTCGTAATTTATATGACTCTTGAAAAGCTGTTCATATAAATAGATACAGAATTATCCAAATTTTGTAAGAGTTGCGAAGCATCATGATTTTTTTCAAATCAACAAAATAAGATTTTTTCGATTTAAAGATTGATTTTTTCTATTCATATTGATTTTTCATAATTTTTCAAATATGGAAATAATGCACAAATCAATTACTTATATTTTCATTATTCGATTCAAAACGTCGCAACCCTGGTTTTTCATAATGTTTATAGAATACAAATATTCATCATAGGTACCTACCTACTGGTGAATATACCGTCGATTATCAGATAAAGTGTTCGATCCTCGTTCCGCACACATGCAGGCGAATGTATCGCATCTACTCTCACTCATTGTTTGGGACTGTGTGGAGTCACAGGTTTTTTTCAAACACGCAAAATGCTTATTAAAAATAAATTGTTGAATATCCTTTGTAGCATTTAAATGACGACAAATGGTTTGAAAATATAAACAATTGAAGGGGTGTCAGTAATACATTGAACGTGTATTTTTTGAAAACTCGTTAACATGGAATTTCCAAATTGCTCGTTTCAACCATAATAATTTCCGTTTCGTGTAAACTTCGGTAATACCAGAAATGGAATATTATTGAATTCCCGAAATCTAAACAATGTCATTTTTGAAATCCAACCTAAAGAAGTCAGGAAAATATTTTCAGAATCTCAATTTTCAGAAATTGAAAATAAAATCACGAAATTCATAAGTTCATTTTTAATGGGTACCTCCTTTTGAACTTTTTGAAAAAATGATGGTAGGGGATACTGCCCAACTAGACATAGTTCCAAATAGGTATAGACGCCATTTTTCTACTTTCGTCGAATATTTCGGAGAGATTTGTTTGTTCCACGGAAGCATAATAGTTGTCCTCTGAATGTTTACCGAGTGGCATCTGTCAGTTTTACGAAAAAATTCGATATTCAGTGAGTGATATAAGACAATGCTTGATTCTTTAAAATTTTATATCGCAACTTACGTGTTTTTTTCTTTTCAATTAACATTTGTCTGATTTTTTAATTACAATGCAATTTCCATTATATTATACCATGAAACTTTCATGATAAATCTGATAAGTATACCACAAAAGTTTAGTATACATAATGTTTTATGAAGTTATACAGATTTCACATGATGGCATACCTAACCGAAGGAGAATTATCTAACCTATACGATGCCAGAATTGGACTGGAAGAAGGCATAATATGCCATCATGAGGCAGCAATGTGTTCAACTATTATTTTGTCAACATAAAAAAATGAATGGAGTTATTTAATACCAACTCATTAAATAGGTAGATACTTTATTCATACCAATAATGTATATTTTCCTCTCATTTGATATACTGATGAAAGCTCGACTACACATTATGAACACAAAGACCAGTTGGCTGACTGTGTGAGGAGAGAGCCGAGCGCCGAGCGCGCGATAATGTAGTATTGTCTCATTAAATAAGTACATGTAGATATCTGCTACATGAAAAATTTTCATTCTGGAAACTTATTTCATCTATTGGCTCAATTTTGTTCGCAGCATGTATACAAAAATTTTCATAAATAAATTTTTTTCTCGATTACTGAAAATTGTCATTCCGAAAATAACAAGTTGAAATTTGCTACAGTTCTAGAAATTGATGAACATGAATTTTTCACCAATATTGTATATGGCAAGAAGCGCTATCATGTATACTTCAATTTGAAAAAAAAATCAGACCGATCGCTCAATTATTTCCAGAAATATAACGGTAGGAACGATAAAAAACGTGTTCTACAGAAAAATCGTACTTTTGTGTTTTTTCAGAATAAAAAAGTTCTTGGCCTAGAGAAAATGTCGTAGAAAGTGATTTGGTATACACAATCATCAAGTTGAAGATCCGCAGCAAGTCTGATTTGAATCTACGCCAGTTTTGTTTTCTCGAAAACTGAGAGACAGCATCCCAGTATTACTCGCATATTAGATTATCGAGCAATGCGAATAAAAACGTCAGTCGCGATATCACCCGTACTAGATGAGAAGATCGTTCGTTGAACAAGGATAACCGTTGATTTATGACGATTTGGTAACCGCCCACTGCTGTTTCCTCCAAACCCCCCCTGTCCCGGATTTGGACAAAGTGTCTGGCCTTTCCCAGCCTTAAGTTATTCAATGGTGAAGCAATATGAGCAAAATTTTTTATAAATTTTCTGTAATAATTCGAAAAAGCAACAAATCTTTTTGTTTCGTTCGCGTTTTTTGGTACAGGATATTCATTTATAGCTTTTATCTTTGACGGATCTGTAGAAACACCTTGTGAATATATCACATGACCCAGATATAAGATTTCCTTCCGCAAAAATTCACATTTCAAGTTCGGATTCAATTTTAAGTTAACCTCTCTGAGTCGCTGTAAAACTTTCGTGAGATTCTTATTGTGGTTTGCTAAACTATTTCCAAAGACAATTAGATCATCCAAATAAATAAAACAACTTTCGTAATTCAATCCACTCATTGCAATGGTCATTGCTCTAGAAAATACGCTTTGACTGATTTTCATTCCCATAGGAAGTCTAGTCATCTGATATTGTCCTCGGTTTGTAGTAAAAGCTGTACATGGTCTACTTGCAAGATCTAATTCAATTTGATAATATCCTTGAGACAAGTCTAGATGTGAAAAATACATCGCACCTGATAATGAATCTAAAATTTCGGTTATACATGGCAATGGAAATTTTTCATCTTCAAGTTTTTTATTCAGAAGTCGATAATCTATGACTATTCTCCATTTCTTTTGACCACTGTTATCGATCTTTTTTGAAACGATTAGTAATGGTGCTGACCACTGCGATCGAGCCTCTTCGATTATAGCATTTTTCAGCATTTTATCTATTTGTCTATGAATTTCCTCTTGTTGTGCTTGTGGCAAACGATAAGGTTTTACATAAACTGGTGTAGCTGATTTCTGTAATCTAATATTATGTTTATATATATTCGTAACTGTTAATACGTCCTTTTCTAAATGAAAAATATCCGCGTATTTTGCGCACACTTTCTCAATGGAATATTTTTCTTCCTTATTCATATACCCTGTGTTAATCAATTTCAGAATATTTTCTATTCTTTCAACTGACAATTCATTTCTTCCGCTTATTTCACATATTTCAAAATCATCTAACTTTTGTGCTTCTGGCTTAAAATTTTTTATTGTTATATCTTCTTCTCTAGTATTGAGAATCTTAACTGGAATTATATTATTGACAGGAGATGCTAAAATTCCGGCCACAAAAACGCCTTCACATAGCTCATCTTGTGAAATTACACACTCTTCATTAAAATCTACCCAAAAATGTCTAATTATCTCACATCTCGCAGGAATTGTAGTGTGAATTTCGTGTTTAGATTGCATTAGAATATACATTTTTTCATCATTCAACCAAAACGAAAATAAAAATTTTTCATAATCAATTGTTGCGTAATATTTCCGGAAAAAATCTGATCCGATTACTCCATGTATTCCACTTTCAAAACTTTGCATAATCATAAACTCGTGACACACATTCTTCCCATTTGTTTGTAATATGATATTCGCTAATCCATTTGAGACCGTTGAACCTGATATACCATTTATTCTAATTCTCTTTGAATCATCAATTATCTCTTGTTTTGATACACAATTATTGAAAATTACACTAACCGATGCCCCAGTATCAAGTAATAAAATTTGCTCACTCTCTCTATACCTCATTTGCATATAATTCAAACCTTTTATACTTAAGATTGCCGCATCTTTTTCAGTAATTTCCGCTTTGTGCTGAAACTCGAAAAAAATGATCAGCCGACTGAGAAATATTATTGCTACTATCTACATTTCTTGAATTTTCATTAGAATCTTCCATGAAAAAAGTTCTTTCATTATTATTTCTTGAATTTTGTCTGTCATGATTATGTCTGAAATTGTTACTAGTCTGATACCTATTGCTATTGCCTCTATTTCTGAAGTTACCTTTATGATGGTTTCCTCTCTGCTGATTTCCTCTAAAATTATCCGAGAATTGTCTACCTCTATTTGAATCCGTATGAGTTCCTGATCGAAAAATACCCCGAGAATTTTGTCTTCCGTTTTCTCTGACGAAATGATTTTTACTACGCATATGGAACACATTTTGAACTTCTTTTGTTGTCAATTCTTTATCTTGAGCACCTCTTATGGCATCATTTAATTTCAAATAATTTCTAGCCTTTATAATTGTTTTTAATTCATGATTTCGAAGCCCATTTGCGAATGTATTTATAGCAATCTTTTCGTTCACTGGTCTTAAAATTTTCATCGCATTTTCGTCACCTTCCGATTGAGTAATTGTTAAATCTACCAGCAATTCTTCAATTGACTTTCCAAATTCCTCCACTGACTTATTTCCTTGTGCGGCCTTATTTAGTTGCACTGACAACGCTGATGCTGCCTTTTTTGTTAAAAAATGTTGTTTCAAATCTCGCATCAAATCCGCATTTGTATCGTATAGAGTATTTAATCTGATTTTCGCACTTTGGGATAATCTTGTTTTCAATATATAAGTTGTTAATAATTTTTTACCGTTGACATCTAGCAAAGTATCATAAAGTTCAATACTATCGATCAATTGTTTGGTGGTTGTCTCAGTACCATCCATTACAGGCAACAAACTTGCTGCTGTTTTCAAATCAAATTTTTCTGCCATTATGCCGACCGAATCGCTATCCAATTTCAATGAAATATTTTCACTAGAAGCTACTCTCTCATCTAAAATGATCTGTATGATTTCGAAATAGCTATTTATCTGTACAACAGTTGACCTAATCTCTGTTAATTGTTTCTGATCTATCTTATTTCTATCAATTGAATTTCTCAAATCATCGCATTCTACTCTTAATCTATTCAAATTGTTTAACTTACGTTTTGTAACATTTGAATCCTCGCAGTTCTTCCAGCAGGTACCGGAATTCATCAATCCCAGGCATGACATCTTCGTTTTGTCCGTCATTGTCCATTCACTGTTGCTGCGGTCACTGTTTTGAGTGTCACTGTCCAAATCGCTGTCCCAATGTGGTTCTCCAACTTCCTTGCGCTATTCTGCTCTTAAACTTCTTCTCTGCTTCTTGAAATTTCAGCTCGGATATTTCTTTCCAACACTTTTTTGCATTTATTGGTGCAAAAATAAATTATCAGCATTATCGCCAATACAAAAACTATGACACCCAGTATGTCTTTCGTTGAGAACGATGAGAATCCTGTAGTATTTGTAGCTCCTCCACTATTACCAGCCTGTGCAATAATTACTTGTTCTTCTTTTGACTGCGTCTTTCCCATCATGATAGTTTTTTCTATAATTCCATATTATAGGTATACTGGTGTATAACTGTCCAACGTTAGTTGAAGTGCACTGGCAGGATCGCCATGTGATAATCGTTGATTATCTGGTCCTTCGATGTCTTCGTCGATGAAATAAAACGGTTCAATTGATCTTCAACATAACTTACTTTATTCAAGTATTTGACAAGTTTCAAAATCAATCTGTCCTCTATGGTAGATGTATAAAACAATATATGGTTTGCCTAACTGCTGACAATGCTTAATCATCAATAATTTGTTGAAGACCTACATACCTTGTTGAAGACCTACATACTTCAATTCAATAATAAAATATGTTATGAATAGTTATTGCTGAATGGAAACAATATGAACATACATCACATAGTCATCAATTATTTAACAACTATTGCTGCTATGATTTCGAAATTTTGCATAGCTACCAAAGTTCGCATGTTGAATTCAACACTAGATTCGGAGATAACTAAGCCAAGTTTGATTTTCCCATAGCAGCCTTTCTGGATTTTCACACCATGGAATAGATCATAAAATTTCCAATTCACCGATATATTATACTCGTAAGTTTAATGAAGGAGAAGTCGACATAATAGGCAAACTATAAATGGAGTAGAATCTATTCATTGTTTTTATGTCATAATAGTGAAACAATACACAAAACAGAAGTTAATACGTGAGTCTATCTGTACATTACATTCACGAATTGATATGTGATTCAGATTTTATTGTGAATATATTATTGTCAAGTAGGCTGCTATCAGAAGTACCACTTATCTATTTATTTTTATTTTTTTTTCACGCCAACTTAGTTGCGCAGTAACCCTCGTATGTCTAGGACTTGTATGAGTATGGTAGACGGGAACTTTAGCTTTTCAGGTGTTTATATTATGAACATATTGTATTTTGTTTAGAGAAGGTGTTAGATTGTATAACAAGTTGTCAAATATATTATTCTGAAGTTCAGACAGAAAGTCATTCTTGCTCCTCAATAACCAATAAGATTCAATATAACAACTCATATTTGTATTTCCAAGCAAATTATATTTTCTGAAATCAAAGCAAAGCTCTTTCGACTGTTATGTCATCATCAGTGCATACTTGTCAGGTATTACGAGAATTTCATAAAACCATTAAGTCTCTGTGGACTTTTGAACAGTCAACATGTGATATTCGTTGACAATTTTAAAATTTTAAAATTTTTTAATTTCATAACGGGTTTATCTCAATGTTGGGAAGGCCAAATATATTTTATTGATGTGAAGCAATCTGTAGCAAATGAATACTTCTATGATTTTATAGAATTCTTGTGATACCTGACAAGTATGCACTGATGATGACGTAACAATCGAAAGCGCTTTGTTATGATTTTGGAAAATATAATTTTCATTGAAATACCAATTCACCGAGTTATTTGAATTACATTGATACATGCACACAGCCGATCAAATCTTTCACTCAAGATTCAATATGGCTACCATCAGAAATATCAAGGTTGGCTTCGATACCTTCGACACACTAGGTGCCTAGTTTATTTTTCATATCACCGTTGAATCCAGCATGCGAACTTCAGTAACTGTACTACATTTCCGAATCCTAACAGCAGAAGTCATTTCAGGATATTGCAGGACTACAAAAGATATCCTCGATATCTTTCGATAGCCATGAAATTGCGCATCTTTTTAGTGATTCAACGTAGTTCGTATCTCTCTCCGTTTTCGATTTGACAATAGTTATATGATACCATGAAATTTGCATTACTCTTTATATCAAATACGCAACGCAGAGCATGAAAATAGCTGTGAGAAAATGTTCATTTCTTTATCTATTGAAATTAAGCCATTAAGGAATGAAAATCCTGGGTTTGGTCTTTCGAAAACGAAAAGATTATTTCTTTGCAGCATATTGTTGTACATATGAATACACAACATTGAATTATATCTGCTCGTAGTCTATGCAACGATTCACACTGTCAATTTATATCGCAAATGTTTCATAAGACGTGACAAAGTTCACATCGAGTCAGGCACGGTTAACAACCAACAGAACTCTTTTATTTTTGGTTTTTGAATAAAATCAACAATCACCATTTATGTTCCGGAAGGAGTTGACAATCGATTCAAATAGAAATACACAGGGTGTCCCATTGAAAGTTTTTATGATGAATATTTATATAAATATATTGATTCGAATAAATCGAAAACGCGATGAAGAAGTTTCGATAGTGCCGACTTGAGTTTGATCAGCATGTACCTACACAAAAATAGAACCAAATTTCGAACTCACTTATATGAGGAAAATCATTCAAGATCCAAAATGGTCTCTATTTCCTTGGTATCATCGCTTCTTCCTAACCGGTATCAATTGGCCTTCTATTCATCTAGATTTTATCCATCCTCATCTCACTATCAGGACGATACTTGATGAGATCCATTCTCAATCAAGAGGAAAACTCCACAAGCCAAACAATTGAAATGTCTCGATAGGGACTGAAGACCACAAACTCATCAGCGCAACAATTCAGTCTAATCTGCGAGTAAAAAACCAATTGTATGCTCTCGACCTATATCAGAAGTCGGAATAAAATTAGTAATATAAGAAATGCCGTGCCCTCAACAAGCGCAATGTGATTTGAATAATTGTTTTTATTTAAGTCAATTTCCATTTGAATCTATGTTTCTTTCAGTCTTCGTGGCAGAAGGAGGTGTCGAATGCGTATCATCACGAGTGGAAGGTATTAAGCAATGCTTCAACGAAACTATCAAGTTCAACCCGGCAAACTTCTCTCCAAACTCATTGCCTAGCTTAGCAATAGACAAGAAGCATTGCAGGTGAGTTGGCATGTTTTAGATTAAATACATGGGTTCTTATATCTCAGATGTATCATTGATTTTGCATCTGTCTTGAAAATTGGTAAATTTCAATTCAGAGTGTAATTTGTTTCAAATTGACCCATAAAAACAATAACAACATTGAAGTTTTCACCGCTGGTATTGAAATAATCAAAATCGCTCAACTGTGAACTAGGCTTCACGCTTGTGCGTCAGATTTTAATTATTTCAATGTCATCATTGTTACCAATCGAAGATGTTCCTGTTATTTATCGATATTATATCCATTTTTTTCTTTAAATCAATTCAAAATAGAAAAAATTGCATATGACTCCTTTTATAAGACACGTTGTCGCACTTGTTCACTTGGAGCAATCCTCGCTCTGCTCGTCGTACTCCAAACAACGCGTGCGACAAAATAGCGTCTTATAAAACGTATATCATACTATACTATTTTCTATTTAGGTTCTTTATGAAAAGCAAATGCGTATCGAAATTGCCTCTGTTTCGATAAGCATTTTTCTATTATTCAGGGGTTGGTACAATATCGAACTGTCAAATGAAAATCAAAAGAGTTAATCACAGCTTACTTCTGAGCGATTATGGATTTGGCGATACAAGCAGTGAAAAACTCAATATCACCAATCGAAGATCTTTCAAGATATTTATCGAAATTGAATCAATGTTTCATTAAAATTACTTCGCTTCACTCGTCGTACTTCAAACAATGCGTGCGACAAAGTAGCATTCTACTATTATATGAGTGACTGTCATTTTGCGGATGTTACTACTGTATGATAGACGAAGTAGAAGATGGAAGACAGTCCTGCATTATTATTCAAAATAGGGTATTGTGTGCCAACCTGGAGATAATAAATTTATGTCAAGAATAATCTTACATATTTTTTCTGCATATTACCTACTCAATACAGAACTGATATTTCTCAACTATTTTCGATGGAACAATCAAGTCTACGAAATTTTCCAAGTGATTTCCAAAGAGTTCATTATTTTATCGTTTGTAATAAATATCTCGGAACAATAAGCTGTTCATTGGCTGGAGGTTATCATTCTATTACGTCGAAATCATGCTTGCACGTCTTTACTTAAGACGTTATAAAAATTTGATGAAATATTTTTATTATGATTTATCGTATCTCAAAAACAAAGGGATTTCGGACATTATAACTTTTATATATTTTGAAACGCGACCCTGATGATGATATTTTTTCAAATATTTATTTTGACTTTGGTGTCCACATTCAAAAATAATGCTTATCAAACCAAATTTTTGTTTCAGTAATATGAAAACGATTCAGGACTGTGTTGTCAAAGATTTGGAAGATCATTGCGACGATAAAACGCCAGCTAACCTAGTAGATGCCCTTTTCAGATTCATTATCAATGCTGCCTGTAAAGACGTCAAGCAGAAACGGAGCATCAGCATGAAGAATCACTTAATATAAAATATTTCTTTGTTGATACGTCATCATTACCAATAAATTGTCTTACAACTAGGGATCGGACATATCACCGGAAGGACGCGTTTTGCCCATTTGCGGCGATATGTCATGTACTCCTAACAACTATTTCATTTATAGCTGCGACCCACACTATATAGAAGCATAACGGTGATCAGAATTATTGTAGTAATTTTCTGAATATTATGAAATGACTGTCGACTTATAGATAGATATACTTTATTTTCCAACAGGTATACACTCAATTACAGGAGAGGCAGTGGAAGTTCTCAAAATAACAAATAACAAAGCAAATTATATTATCCAAATGACAATAATTTATTTTGTGTTATATCAATTATACAGGAAAAGAAATGTTTGAGAGAGCTGTTATCAAAGTCACACAGATCACATATGAGAATAAAATTTCAACACATCAAAGACTCAGATAATTTACGCATCACATTGGTTCGAGAAACCTCACAATAGAATGTTATTCAATATCTGGAATTAAAACGAGGTATGCGGTAATTGTTTTCTCGTAAGATTTTGTAAAAAATAATTGTTCGTCAAATTATGCAGACACGAAATAGTAACGAAAAGTCTACGTGTATTCAAGAAAATTACATTTGAATTATCAAAAAGAATAGAATAGTCGATTCCCGGTTCAGGGTGATTCTATGTTACTTTAAATAACAGGAAATCAAGGAATTTTCTCTGCATAGCTCCAACTTGATGCATGGCAATCATAAATGGTGTACCATATCAATGCCCCATATTCAAGTTTAGACCTCATATATGCGTAAAAGAGTGTTTGGATTGCACCAATGTTGTCAAAATTCCTATTGTTTCGCATTATGAAACGCAACATTCGATTAGCGAAAAAGTGAACTTGATTTATGTGTAGTAAAAAAGTGGAACTAGTTACGGTCATATTTTACACGGTTAAATCCTTCTTTAGACAACCGAAATCTCCTGTAGTTATCATATTAATGATTCACCTAGTATTCTGTTGATTTTGTAACCTCTAGCTGTATTATGATATCGTAATTTCTTTACATACTCACCTCATTTACATGTATTTTGCATGAGCAATTACTGTGGTAGTTATTGTCAAATGATTACGATCCTTTCATTGTTCCCTTATATCCACATAATTGAATTAGTTACTAAAAGTCAAAATAGATTGGACAGATTTTTATAAGGCTACTGACATCAATAAAGCTTGCAAAACTTTTATAGATGATATTCGCTGGTGTTTGGAGATTAGTTGTCCTTTAGTAGATATCAAATTGACCTCGACAACTAAATCACATCATACATGGTATACTAGAGAAATTGCTATACTTCACAATAACCTCAATAATTCACACCAAATTATGAAATGCTATAACTCATGTGAAACAAAATTTCAGTACTTGCAATGCAAAAAAATTTTCAAAGCTGAAATTAAGAATTCTTAAAAAGACTATTTTAATAACAGGTTGGAATCATCAGATTACAAAATTAAAGAATCATGGAGAATAATTAACGAAAATTTGGGCAGAACGAAACAACAAATATCAGAATTTTCATTAGAAGTGAACGGTTCGCACATTTCTGATGATAGAGGGATTGGTAATGTGTTTGCCTCTCACTTCTCCAATATATGCCATAATACTGTAGCAGCACATTTTGGTGATAATTCACCGAGCTCCTGTACAGTAGCACGTCATGTACCAAATTCAATTTTCATCCCTCACATTGCAGAAAGAGATGTGGCCTTATTGATTCAGAATGCGAAAAATAAAAAATCATCAGGATTTGATGATATTTCTTCCAAACTTGTGAAAACAATTTCTAATATTATTGTTCCTCCTTTGACACACATGATAAATTTATCACTGCAAACAGGTATCTTTCCTGATATGTTCAAATCAGCAATCATCTTTTCCTTACACAAGAAAGGAAATGCAACTGATATTGAAAATTACCGGCAAATTTCACTGTTCTCAGAGATTCCCAAAATTCTTGAGAGATGTATATACAACATAATTACCGATTTTAATGATAAATATAATATTCTTACCACAAACCAACGTGGTTTCAGGAAAAATAAGTCAGTGGAAACTGCTACAAACCAACTGATGGACTATGTTTACATGGAACTTGACAGAGGCAACTACGTCGTCTCTCTTCTTTTCGACCTGTCGAAGGCTTTCGACAGTTTAAAGTCTGATTTTATACTCAAAAAGCTATATACTCTTGACATAAGGGGCATTTTACTGAATTGGATTGAATCATACCTAACAAACCGCCACCTTGTTGTAAAAATTAACAATAAATTGTCAGAGGAATTTCCCGCTTCACTAGGAGTGCCTCAGGGTTCGGTCTTGGGACCGTTATTGTTTTTACTGTTCGTGAATGACTTACCAAACTTTATCAGTGAAGGTATAGTTAAAATGTTTGCAGACGACACTACAATAACGGTCTCAGGCAAGTCTCTCGATGAAGTGCAAAACAAAATCCATAAATCATGCAAGGAAATGGAGTTCTGGTGTAACAGAAAATCTTTTCGAACGATAAAAAAACTGTATGTATTAATTTCAATCTTCACAGAGCAATCCCTGAGCTAATAAAGGATCAATTTCCATTTCCCTTTACAGCCAGTGCTAAACTTCTAGGTACCTGGCTTGACTCCGACTTGAGCTTCAACAGTCACATAAAACATGTATGCAACAAATTAAACAAAGCTTTTCACGGAATTCTTCAGATGAAAGCATATGTTAATGAACGAACTCTGATTAACCTATACTATGCACTAGCTTACTGTCATCTTTCATACAATATAATATCTTGGAGTTGTGCCAATGACCTTAATAGAGTCCTTGTATCACAAAAGAGACTAATGAGATTAATTTTCGACTTAGACTATCGTGCTGATTGTAGAAAAGCTTTTAAGAAACACTCAATTTTAACTGTCCCTTCTATTTACATCATGAAGTGCGTTAACTATACCAGAAAATATCCCAACACTTTCCAACTGCAATCTGATATACATGAATACAGCACAAGAGCCAAGAATATCCGTTTACCTCATCACAAAACAAGTATGTTTCGCAAATCTCCCGTTTATAAATGTGTAATTTTTTATAACGTTTTACCAGATGACATCAAATCCATTCCATTCCATTCCATTCCATTCCATTCCATTCCATTCCATTCCATTCCATTCCATTCCATTCCATTCCATTCCATTCCATTCCATTCCATTCCATTCCATTCCATTCCATTCCATTCCATTCCATTCCATTCCATTCCATTCCATTCCATTCCATTCCATTCCATTCCATTCCATTCCATTCCATTCCATTCCATTCCATTCCATTCCATTCCATTCCATTCCATTCCATTCCATTCCATTCCATTCCATTCCATTCCATTCCATTCCATTCCATTCCATTCCATTCCATTCCATTCCATTCCATTCCATTCCATTCCATTCCATTCCATTCCATTCCATTCCATTCCATTCCATTCCATTCCATTCCATTCCATTCCATTCCATTCCATTCCATTCCATTCCATTCCATTCCATTCCATTCCATTCCATTCCATTCCATTCCATTCCATTCCATTCCATTCCATTCCATTCCATTCCATTCCATTCCATTCCATTCCATTCCATTCCATTCCATTCCATTCCATTCCATTCCATTCCATTCCATTCCATTCCATTCCATTCCATTCCATTCCATTCCATTCCATTCCATTCCATTCCATTCCATTCCATTCCATTCCATTCCATTCCATTCCATTCCATTCCATTCCATTCCATTCCATTCCATTCCATTCCATTCCATTCCATTCCATTCCATTCCATTCCATTCCATTCCATTCCATTCCATTCCATTCCATTCCATTCCATTCCATTCCATTCCATTCCATTCCATTCCATTCCATTCCATTCCATTCCATTCCATTCCATTCCATTCCATTCCATTCCATTCCATTCCATTCCATTCCATTCCATTCCATTCCATTCCATTCCATTCCATTCCATTCCATTCCATTCCATTCCATTCCATTCCATTCCATTCCATTCCATTCCATTCCATTCCATTCCATTCCATTCCATTCCATTCCATTCCATTCCATTCCATTCCATTCCATTCCATTCCATTCCATTCCATTCCATTCCATTCCATTCCATTCCATTCCATTCCATTCCATTCCATTCCATTCCATTCCATTCCATTCCATTCCATTCCATTCCATTCCATTCCATTCCATTCCATTCCATTCCATTCCATTCCATTCCATTCCATTCCATTCCATTCCATTCCATTCCATTCCATTCCATTCCATTCCATTCCATTCCATTCCATTCCATTCCATTCCATTCCATTCCATTCCATTCCATTCCATTCCATTCCATTCCATTCCATTCCATTCCATTCCATTCCATTCCATTCCATTCCATTCCATTCCATTCCATTCCATTCCATTCCATTCCATTCCATTCCATTCCATTCCATTCCATTCCATTCCATTCCATTCCATTCCATTCCATTCCATTCCATTCCATTCCATTCCATTCCATTCCATTCCATTCCATTCCATTCCATTCCATTCCATTCCATTCCATTCCATTCCATTCCATTCCATTCCATTCCATTCCATTCCATTCCATTCCATTCCATTCCATTCCATTCCATTCCATTCCATTCCATTCCATTCCATTCCATTCCATTCCATTCCATTCCATTCCATTCCATTCCATTCCATTCCATTCCATTCCATTCCATTCCATTCCATTCCATTCCATTCCATTCCATTCCATTCCATTCCATTCCATTCCATTCCATTCCATTCCATTCCATTCCATTCCATTCCATTCCATTCCATTCCATTCCATTCCATTCCATTCCATTCCATTCCATTCCATTCCATTCCATTCCATTCCATTCCATTCCATTCCATTCCATTCCATTCCATTCCATTCCATTCCATTCCATTCCATTCCATTCCATTCCATTCCATTCCATTCCATTCCATTCCATTCCATTCCATTCCATTCCATTCCATTCCATTCCATTCCATTCCATTCCATTCCATTCCATTCCATTCCATTCCATTCCATTCCATTCCATTCCATTCCATTCCATTCCATTCCATTCCATTCCATTCCATTCCATTCCATTCCATTCCATTCCATTCCATTCCATTCCATTCCATTCCATTCCATTCCATTCCATTCCATTCCATTCCATTCCATTCCATTCCATTCCATTCCATTCCATTCCATTCCATTCCATTCCATTCCATTCCATTCCATTCCATTCCATTCCATTCCATTCCATTCCATTCCATTCCATTCCATTCCATTCCATTCCATTCCATTCCATTCCATTCCATTCCATTCCATTCCATTCCATTCCATTCCATTCCATTCCATTCCATTCCATTCCATTCCATTCCATTCCATTCCATTCCATTCCATTCCATTCCATTCCATTCCATTCCATTCCATTCCATTCCATTCCATTCCATTCCATTCCATTCCATTCCATTCCATTCCATTCCATTCCATTCCATTCCATTCCATTCCATTCCATTCCATTCCATTCCATTCCATTCCATTCCATTCCATTCCATTCCATTCCATTCCATTCCATTCCATTCCATTCCATTCCATTCCATTCCATTCCATTCCATTCCATTCCATTCCATTCCATTCCATTCCATTCCATTCCATTCCATTCCATTCCATTCCATTCCATTCCATTCCATTCCATTCCATTCCATTCCATTCCATTCCATTCCATTCCATTCCATTCCATTCCATTCCATTCCATTCCATTCCATTCCATTCCATTCCATTCCATTCCATTCCATTCCATTCCATTCCATTCCATTCCATTCCATTCCATTCCATTCCATTCCATTCCATTCCATTCCATTCCATTCCATTCCATTCCATTCCATTCCATTCCATTCCATTCCATTCCATTCCATTCCATTCCATTCCATTCCATTCCATTCCATTCCATTCCATTCCATTCCATTCCATTCCATTCCATTCCATTCCATTCCATTCCATTCCATTCCATTCCATTCCATTCCATTCCATTCCATTCCATTCCATTCCATTCCATTCCATTCCATTCCATTCCATTCCATTCCATTCCATTCCATTCCATTCCATTCCATTCCATTCCATTCCATTCCATTCCATTCCATTCCATTCCATTCCATTCCATTCCATTCCATTCCATTCCATTCCATTCCATTCCATTCCATTCCATTCCATTCCATTCCATTCCATTCCATTCCATTCCATTCCATTCCATTCCATTCCATTCCATTCCATTCCATTCCATTCCATTCCATTCCATTCCATTCCATTCCATTCCATTCCATTCCATTCCATTCCATTCCATTCCATTCCATTCCATTCCATTCCATTCCATTCCATTCCATTCCATTCCATTCCATTCCATTCCATTCCATTCCATTCCATTCCATTCCATTCCATTCCATTCCATTCCATTCCATTCCATTCCATTCCATTCCATTCCATTCCATTCCATTCCATTCCATTCCATTCCATTCCATTCCATTCCATTCCATTCCATTCCATTCCATTCCATTCCATTCCATTCCATTCCATTCCATTCCATTCCATTCCATTCCATTCCATTCCATTCCATTCCATTCCATTCCATTCCATTCCATTCCATTCCATTCCATTCCATTCCATTCCATTCCATTCCATTCCATTCCATTCCATTCCATTCCATTCCATTCCATTCCATTCCATTCCATTCCATTCCATTCCATTCCATTCCATTCCATTCCATTCCATTCCATTCCATTCCATTCCATTCCATTCCATTCCATTCCATTCCATTCCATTCCATTCCATTCCATTCCATTCCATTCCATTCCATTCCATTCCATTCCATTCCATTCCATTCCATTCCATTCCATTCCATTCCATTCCATTCCATTCCATTCCATTCCATTCCATTCCATTCCATTCCATTCCATTCCATTCCATTCCATTCCATTCCATTCCATTCCATTCCATTCCATTCCATTCCATTCCATTCCATTCCATTCCATTCCATTCCATTCCATTCCATTCCATTCCATTCCATTCCATTCCATTCCATTCCATTCCATTCCATTCCATTCCATTCCATTCCATTCCATTCCATTCCATTCCATTCCATTCCATTCCATTCCATTCCATTCCATTCCATTCCATTCCATTCCATTCCATTCCATTCCATTCCATTCCATTCCATTCCATTCCATTCCATTCCATTCCATTCCATTCCATTCCATTCCATTCCATTCCATTCCATTCCATTCCATTCCATTCCATTCCATTCCATTCCATTCCATTCCATTCCATTCCATTCCATTCCATTCCATTCCATTCCATTCCATTCCATTCCATTCCATTCCATTCCATTCCATTCCATTCCATTCCATTCCATTCCATTCCATTCCATTCCATTCCATTCCATTCCATTCCATTCCATTCCATTCCATTCCATTCCATTCCATTCCATTCCATTCCATTCCATTCCATTCCATTCCATTCCATTCCATTCCATTCCATTCCATTCCATTCCATTCCATTCCATTCCATTCCATTCCATTCCATTCCATTCCATTCCATTCCATTCCATTCCATTCCATTCCATTCCATTCCATTCCATTCCATTCCATTCCATTCCATTCCATTCCATTCCATTCCATTCCATTCCATTCCATTCCATTCCATTCCATTCCATTCCATTCCATTCCATTCCTACTACCATAGTTGTGAATATTAGGTATGTCCTTAAAGGCAATTTAGTAAACACTCCTGATATATTGTTTACTTAAAATTAGACTTTGGACCCACGAACGAAGAAGGAATCCTTTCGTAGATTCAAACAACGTTGCCACGTTGCTTCCAATTTCTCAAACCCAAATGGGATCGAAAACTGTCGGTTTCTTGTGCTGCAAAACGAAGCCCTGTTCACTTTATGTATGCACTAACTGTTACGGTATATACCATAAAAGTTGTCTGTTCACTAAGTACAAAAGTAGGGTGACATTTTTACAAGACAACAAAATAAAATGTTGTGGAAATGAAAGCGTCCATTCAGACCCTATTCGTGAGGAAATGAGTTTACTTGAGGAAACTATTGATGAACTCTCAATTGATGGGAACATGAAGGATAAATACATAGATAAACTGAAAAAGGATAAGGAACATATAATGGAGGAGGCTTTAAGGACAGAATCCGAAATGAATGAGATATTGAATGAACAGAAAAAAATTATTAAGGAAATGGAAATAGAAATTGAGAAACTTAAATGTGAAATCGCTATATCGCAAAAAACTATCCACTGTACAGGAACACAAACAGAATACACCATGGAACAAAAATCTCAGTCAATTTACAATGATGTTTCACTATTGAATGAAGTAGTCCAAGTGGGAAAGCAATCGATTATAAATGAAACTCAGTCAGATGAATTCTATGAAAATATATCTTCACCCAGACACAAAGATCAACAGAGTATCTTAATAGGAGTTGAAAATGATGAATGTTCTATCAATGAAAATCAGACAATACAATCTCTACCAGATGAAGAGAACCATGACGAAAAAGAGGATCACAGCGGACGAAATCCTTCTACTCCTCCTAGAAAAATCTATATTTATGGAGACCAGTATGCAACAGGGTTTCCCAGGGCTATCACTAGAATTTTGGATATATCCAAGTATAACATTACTGAAAAAATAGAAAATAATATCGAAATTTGTAAGTTAACTGAAAATATATTTTGTGAAACACTCACATATGGCCAGGCAGACACAATCATAGTTATGTTTAACACTAGAAACATTAGTAACAGTAAAACTTTGCACTCGTTTCTGAAGAATACTTTGAGTCTTGGGAGGTCTACAAATCTTATCATTGTATCAGAATGCAACAGTTATTATGACAAGAATATCAACAGGCTTATTTTTAATCGGATTAACAAATTCAAGCGGGCTACTAGAAACTGCTCTATACACTTTTATACTGACAAAAAACAGAAAGGCAGCAAATTTGAACTTATGGAAAAACTAAAGACAGCTTTTGAACACAAATTGTATTCTCAAAAAAACATTGTCCTAAGAACTGTTGGGATTACTGAACTAACAATCACAGAACCAGTATCTTCTCGTTCTCCTGTTGCTTTAGCAAATTCTTTTTTAGGCGAAGTAGCGATCAACAGAATAGAGGGTTAAATATTCATCAAGTATCTCATGTAATTAAGACAGATATTAAAGAAATCAATATCACTAATTCAAACACTCATTACCTTGGTGGTAACAATGAACGAATGCAACAGGAAGATATAACCTACATTGATAGTTTGCGTTCTGCAAATACTGAAAATAGATATATTTCCTTCATTCACCAAAATATCCAATGTATGAGTAATAAAATTGTACTTTTAGATGAAATATTGAAAGAGAAAAAATTCTGTGATTTCCTTCTCATCACTGAACATTGGCTAAATGCAGAACAATTGGAAATTTTCAAGTTAAAAAATTTTGACCTTTGTGCCTCCTACTCTAGGACCACTAAGATACATGGTGGGGTATCTATCTATAAAAATGATAATTTTATGGAAAGTACTTGTGAGTTGAAACTGACCAATTTTTGTAAGGAAGGTGTTTTAGAAGTTTGTGGTATAAAGTTGACCACTCTGCGCATAGTCTGTATTGTTATATATAGACCACCTGATGGTGATTTTAATGAATTTCTGCTATTGTTCAGCGGTATTCTATCTAATATAGACAATAAAACGACAACGCTTATCATTGGCGGAGATTTCAATATCAATTTCATGGTTCATAGTACCAATCTAACGTTATTGGAAGACTTGCTATCCTCTTATGAAATTGACATTAGTTTAAGGGTGCCAACAAGGGTGAAGGCAAATTCTATGACATGTATCGACAACTTTTTAATAAAGTCAAACTTCATCCATAGTGTAGCAATAGTCGACCTAAATTTATCTGATCATTACTCACAGTTCTTGAAAATTGATTTCAATCTAAACAATGAAGCCAGCAAGGGGAAACACAAGCAATTCTACTATCGTAGGGATTTTTGCGATGAGAATCTAATGAGATTCCACAACTACCTTCAACAAGAAGACTGGGTAGAGGTATTTGCACAGGAATGTCCCAACTTGGCATATGAACTTTTCACTCAGCTTCTTACCTACTACTTTGAGATGTCTTTTCCATCAAGACAGGTAACTGTAGGGCCACCGAGAAAGAAGTTCAACCCAAAAATAATGATGTCTCCGGAGCTAGAATACATGAAAAACAGAGTTTCACTTTTTAATAAGCTAGCTAAAAATGACAGCAACTATACTGAAATATGTAGGAGAGTGAACAGAGAATATAGGCAAGAGTTACAATCAACAAATATTAAATATTATGATGAATTGATCACTCAATCTGGCAACAAGTCTAAAACAACCTGGAAAATTATAAATGACCTACAAAAAATACATCCCAATAAAGATGAACTGATTTTAGTTGAACAAAATATTCAATACAGGGGTAGAGCTCTGGCTGAAAAATTCAATACCCATTTTACGAAACCTTTGTCTGAACACTTCACAATTGATACTAGTTTTCTCGAAAGTAATATCTCACTCAATACATCAACTTTTTTTATGTCTCCGATCACTGAGAGGGAATTAATACAATTAATTGATAAACTCAAAAACTCCAATTCGTATGGGACTGACCAAATATCAAACAAGTTGATTAAATGTTGTGCATCTGAATTGTGTTCCATACTTACCTTCTTGATTAATTTGTCAACAGAAAAAGGAATTTTCCCAACTAAACTGAAATTGGCGAGTGTATCTCCTGTATATAAAAAAGGTGATACCAATGACTTGAATAATTACAGAGCAATAAGTATTCTTTCCAGCATCTCGAAACTATACGAATTGAATTTGAAGGAACAACTGAATGCTTTTTTTACCTCGATGAAATTATTATCCCCATCCCAACATGGTTTTACGACTAATAAAAGCACTGATACAGCTCTATATGACTTTCACAGTCGAATAATAACTGCCTTGGACAAAAAAAGTGTGTTTTAGGATTATTCATTGATTTTTCACGAGCGTTTGATTGCGTGAATCACAGCCTTTTACTTGAAAAACTGTCGAGATATGGAGTTAGAGGAATGCCACTGAATTTACTTAGTTCTTACCTGGAAAATAGGAGACAAGTAGTGAAAATTGAGGAAAATATAAGTTCTGAAAAACATATCATTGATGGTGTACCCCAAGGATCAATTCTGGGACCTTTTTTATATCTTGTTTTTGCCAATGATTTATCAGATTATCTCAATAGGAATTCTGCCACTCATTGCATATGTTATGCTGATGACACTAATATATTGGTTTTTGCAGATGATTTGAACACACTTAGAAATACAGCTGAAAGCACATTGGAAAAAGTCATAATTTGGTCTGAGAAAAACAATTTGCATATAAATAAAACAAAAACCAATATGTTACAGTTCATGATAAAAGGACAACAGATTGAGATGTATCTGTTTGAGAATACTGATTTGGAACTGAATGCAGTAAAATCTACGAAAATGTTAGGTGTTGTCTTTGATAACAGATTGCAATGGATGCCACAAGTTGACAATCTATGCAAGAAACTAAGAAAAGTCTGCTATTCCCTTAGGTATCTCTCAAATTATTGTAGCAAAAGCATCCTGCTAACTTTATATTATGCAAATTTTAACTCTCATCTGAGGTATGGTATTTTGAACTGGGGCACAAGCTCCTCTGTAGACCGAGTGTTCATCATACAGAAGTATGCCATAAGGATCATTGCAAAGTTGGGATTTAGGGATTCTTGTAGGGAATTATTTCGGAATTTGAATATATTGACAGTTGCAGGAATATATATACTTGAGGCTTGCACATATGTATACCGCAATAAAAACAAACTGGCTGCCAATAGATCGGCACATAATTACTGTACACGTAATTCCCAATTAATCCTACCGTGTCAACATCGCACTGTACTATATCAAAAAAGTTTCGAATATCTGGGATGCAAATTGTATAACAGACTTCCTGATGACATTAAGGTATCAAGTACTGTATACATTTTCAAGAAGAAAGTTAAGAAACTACTATTTTCAAAAAATTGCTACACTATGGAGGAGTTTCTGTTGTGATTTGCCATTTCTGACGTGTTTAATCTCATTTATATATACATATACAATTCATCTTGATTTTATTTTATACATATTTGTGATTTTTTATTTATGGCGTGTATGTGTTGTTTCTATATTTATATCTAGTTTTATTTATTTATATGTATTTGTTGTTTTATCTTTATATTTTTTATTCCTTATGATATAATGTTTAACTATTTTTCCTATTTTAATGACGTTTTGCTCTTTTTTATTTGTATTACCACACTGTTGGTGTGCAATCTAATTTGAGAAAATAAAGAGTTTATTATTATTCTATTCTATTCTATTCTATTCTATTCTATTCTATTCTATTCTATTCTATTCTATTCTATTCTATTCTATTCTATTCTATTCTATTCTATTCTATTCTATTCTATTCTATTCTATTCTATTCTATTCTATTCTATTCTATTCTATTCTATTCTATTCTATTCTATTCTATTCTATTCTATTCTATTCTATTCTATTCTATTCTATTCTATTCTATTCTATTCTATTCTATTCTATTCTATTCTATTCTATTCTATTCTATTCTATTCTATTCTATTCTATTCTATTCTATTCTATTCTATTCTATTCTATTCTATTCTATTCTATTCTATTCTATTCTATTCTATTCTATTCTATTCTATTCTATTCTATTCTATTCTATTCTATTCTATTCTATTCTATTCTATTCTATTCTATTCTATTCTATTCTATTCTATTCTATTCTATTCTATTCTATTCTATTCTATTCTATTCTATTCTATTCTATTCTATTCTATTCTATTCTATTCTATTCTATTCTATTCTATTCTATTCTATTCTATTCTATTCTATTCTATTCTATTCTATTCTATTCTATTCTATTCTATTCTATTCTATTCTATTCTATTCTATTCTATTCTATTCTATTCTATTCTATTCTATTCTATTCTATTCTATTCTATTCTATTCTATTCTATTCTATTCTATTCTATTCTATTCTATTCTATTCTATTCTATTCTATTCTATTCTATTCTATTCTATTCTATTCTATTCTATTCTATTCTATTCTATTCTATTCTATTCTATTCTATTCTATTCTATTCTATTCTATTCTATTCTATTCTATTCTATTCTATTCTATTCTATTCTATTCTATTCTATTCTATTCTATTCTATTCTATTCTATTCTATTCTATTCTATTCTATTCTATTCTATTCTATTCTATTCTATTCTATTCTATTCTATTCTATTCTATTCTATTCTATTCTATTCTATTCTATTCTATTCTATTCTATTCTATTCTATTCTATTCTATTCCTATTCTATTCTATTCCATTCCATTCCATTCCATTCCATTCCATTCCATTCCATTCCATTCCATTCCATTCCATTCCATTCCATTCCATTCCATTCCATTCCATTCCATTCCATTCCATTCCATTCCATTCCATTCCATTCCATTCCATTCCATTCCATTCCATTCCATTCCATTCCATTCCATTCCATTCCATTCCATTCCATTCCATTCCATTCCATTCCATTCCATTCCATTCCATTCCATTCCATTCCATTCCATTCCATTCCATTCCATTCCATTCCATTCCATTCCATTCCATTCCATTCCATTCCATTCCATTCCATTCCATTCCATTCCATTCCATTCCATTCCATTCCATTCCATTCCATTCCATTCCATTCCATTCCATTCCATTCCATTCCATTCCATTCCATTCCATTCCATTCCATTCCATTCCATTCCATTCCATTCCATTCCATTCCATTCCATTCCATTCCATTCCATTCCATTCCATTCCATTCCATTCCATTCCATTCCATTCCATTCCATTCCATTCCATTCCATTCCATTCCATTCCATTCCATTCCATTCCATTCCATTCCATTCCATTCCATTCCATTCCATTCCATTCCATTCCATTCCATTCCATTCCATTCCATTCCATTCCATTCCATTCCATTCCATTCCATTCCATTCCATTCCATTCCATTCCATTCCATTCCATTCCATTCCATTCCATTCCATTCCATTCCATTCCATTCCATTCCATTCCATTCCATTCCATTCCATTCCATTCCATTCCATTCCATTCCATTCCATTCCATTCCATTCCATTCCATTCCATTCCATTCCATTCCATTCCATTCCATTCCATTCCATTCCATTCCATTCCATTCCATTCCATTCCATTCCATTCCATTCCATTCCATTCCATTCCATTCCATTCCATTCCATTCCATTCCATTCCATTCCATTCCATTCCATTCCATTCCATTCCATTCCATTCCATTCCATTCCATTCCATTCCATTCCATTCCATTCCATTCCATTCCATTCCATTCCATTCCATTCCATTCCATTCCATTCCATTCCATTCCATTCCATTCCATTCCATTCCATTCCATTCCATTCCATTCCATTCCATTCCATTCCATTCCATTCCATTCCATTCCATTCCATTCCATTCCATTCCATTCCATTCCATTCCATTCCATTCCATTCCATTCCATTCCATTCCATTCCATTCCATTCCATTCCATTCCATTCCATTCCATTCCATTCCATTCCATTCCATTCCATTCCATTCCATTCCATTCCATTCCATTCCATTCCATTCCATTCCATTCCATTCCATTCCATTCCATTCCATTCCATTCCATTCCATTCCATTCCATTCCATTCCATTCCATTCCATTCCATTCCATTCCATTCCATTCCATTCCATTCCATTCCATTCCATTCCATTCCATTCCATTCCATTCCATTCCATTCCATTCCATTCCATTCCATTCCATTCCATTCCATTCCATTCCATTCCATTCCATTCCATTCCATTCCATTCCATTCCATTCCATTCCATTCCATTCCATTCCATTCCATTCCATTCCATTCCATTCCATTCCATTCCATTCCATTCCATTCCATTCCATTCCATTCCATTCCATTCCATTCCATTCCATTCCATTCCATTCCATTCCATTCCATTCCATTCCATTCCATTCCATTCCATTCCATTCCATTCCATTCCATTCCATTCCATTCCATTCCATTCCATTCCATTCCATTCCATTCCATTCCATTCCATTCCATTCCATTCCATTCCATTCCATTCCATTCCATTCCATTCCATTCCATTCCATTCCATTCCATTCCATTCCATTCCATTCCATTCCATTCCATTCCATTCCATTCCATTCCATTCCATTCCATTCCATTCCATTCCATTCCATCTATTCTATTCTATTCTATTCTATTCTATTCTATTCTATTCTATTCTTTTCTATTCTATTCTATTCTATTCTATCTATTCTATTCTATTCTATTCTATTCTATTCTATTCTATTCTATTCTATTCTATTCTATTCTATTCTATTCTAATCTATTCTATTCATTCTATTCTATTCCATTCTATTCTATTCTATTCTATTCTATTCTATTCTATTCTATTCTATTCATTTCTATTCTATTCTATTCTATCTATTCTATTCTATTCTATTCTATTCTATTCTATTCTATTCTATTCTATTCTATTCTATTCTATTCTATTCTATTCTATTCTATTCTATTCTATTCTATTCTATCTATTCTATTCTATTCTTTCATTCCATTCTATTCTATTCTATTTCTTATTCTATTCTATTCTATTCTATTCTATTCCTATTCTATTCCTATTCCTATTCTATTCTATTCTATTCTATTCTATTCTATTTCTATTCTATTCTATTCTATTCTATTCTATCTTCTATTCTATTCTATTCTATTCTATTTCTATTCTATTCTATTCTATTCTATTCTATTCTATTCTATTCTATTCTATTCTATTCTATTCTATTCTATTCTATTTCTATTCTATTATTCTATTCTATTCTATTCTATTCTATTCTATTCTATTCTATTCTATCAATTCTATTCTATTCTATTTCTATTCTATTCTATTCTATTCTATTCTATTCTATTCTATTTCTATTCTATTCTATTCTATTCTATTCTATTCTATCTATTCTATTCTATTCTATTCTATTCTATTCTAATTCTATTCTATTCTATTCTATTCTATTCTATCTATTCTATTCTATTCTATTCTATCTATTCTATTCTATTCTAATTCTATTCTATTCTATTCTATTCTATTCTATTCTATTCTATTCTATTCTATTCTATTCTATTCTATTCTATCTTCTATCTATTCTATTCTATTCTATTCTATTCTATTCTATACTAATTTCTAATTCTATTCTATTCTATTCTATTCTAATCTATTTCTATTCTATTCTATCTATCTATTCTATTCTATTCTATTCTATCTATTCTATTCTATTCTATTCTATTCTATTCTATTCTATTCTATTCTATTCTATTCTATTCTATTCTATTCTATTCTATTCTATCTATTCTATTCTATTCTATTCTATTCTATTTCTATTCTATTCTATTCTATTCTATTCTATTCTATTCTATTCTATTCTATTCTATTCTATTCTATTCTATTCTATTCTATTCTATTCTATTCTATTCTATTCTATTCTATTCTATTCTATTCTATTCTATTCTATTCTATTCTATTCTATTCTATTCTATTCTATTCTATTCTATCTATTCTTCTATTCTATTCTATTCTATTCTATTCTATTCTATTCTATTCTATTCTATTCTATTCTATTCTATTTCTATTCTATTCTATTCTATTCTATTCTATTCTATTCTATTCTATTCTATTCTATTCTATTCTATTCTATCATTCTATTCTATTCTATTCTATTCTATTCTATATTCTATTCTATTCTATTCATTCTATTCTATTCTATTCTATTCTATTCTATTCTATTCTATCTATTCTATTCTATTCTATTCTATTCTATCTATTCTATTCAATTCTATTCTATTCTATTCTATTCTATTCTATTCTATTCTATTCTATTCTATTCTATTCTATTCTATTCTATTCTATTCTATTCTATTCTATTCTATTCTATTCTATTCTATTCTATTCTATTCTATTCTATTCTATTCTATTCTATTCTATTCTATTCTATTCTATTCTATTCTATTCTATTCTATTCTATTCTATTCTATTCTATTTCTATTCTATTCTATTCTATTCTATTCTATTCTATTCTATTCTATTCTATTCTATTCTATTCTATTCTATTCTATTCTATTCTATTCTATTCTATTCTATTCTATTTCTATTCTATTCTATTCTATTCTATTCTATTCTATTCTATTCTATTCTATTCTATTCTATTCTATTCTATTCTATTCTATTCTATTCTATTCTATCTATTCTATTCTATCTATTCTATTCTATTCTATTCTATTCTATTCTATTCTATTCTATTCTATTCTATTCTATTCTATTCTATTCTATTCTATTCTATTCTATTCTATTCTATTCTATTCTATTCTATTCTATTCTATTCTATTCTATTCTATTCTATTCTATTCTATTCTATTCTATTCTATTCTATTCTATTCTATCTATTCTATTCTATTCTATTCTATTCTATTCTATTCTATTCTATTCTATTCTATTCTATTCTATTCTATTCTATTCTATTCTATTCTATTCTATTCTATTCTATTCTATTCTATTCTATTCTATTCTATTCTATTCTATTCTATTCTATTCTATTCTATTCTATTCTATTCTATTCTATTCTATTCTATTCTATTCTATTCTATTCTATTCTATTCTATTCTATTCTATTCTATTCTATTCTATTCTATTCTATTCTATTCTATTCTATTCTATTCTATTCTATTCTATTCTATTCTATTCTATTCTATTCTATTCTATTCTATTCTATTCTATTCTATTCTATTCTATTCTATTCTATTCTATTCTATTCTATTCTATTCTATTCTATTCTATTCTATTCTATTCTATTCTATTCTATTCTATTCTATTCTATTCTATTCTATTCTATTCTATTCTATTCTATTCTATTCTATTCTATTCTATTCTATTCTATTCTATTCTATTCTATTCTATTCTATTCTATTCTATTCTATTCTATTCTATTCTATTCTATTCTATTCTATTCTATTCTATTCTATTCTATTCTATTCTATTCTATTCTATTCTATTCTATTCTATTCTATTCTATTCTATTCTATTCTATTCTATTCTATTCTATTCTATTCTATTCTATTCTATTCTATTCTATTCTATTCTATTCTATTCTATTCTATTCTATTCTATTCTATTCTATTCTATTCTATTCTATTCTATTCTATTCTATTCTATTCTATTCTATTCTATTCTATTCTATTCTATTCTATTCTATTCTATTCTATTCTATTCTATTCTATTCTATTCTATTCTATTCTATTCTATTCTATTCTATTCTATTCTATTCTATTCTATTCTATTCTATTCTATTCTATTCTATTCTATTCTATTCTATTCTATTCTATTCTATTCTATTCTATTCTATTCTATTCTATTCTATTCTATTCTATTCTATTCTATTCTATTCTATTCTATTCTATTCTATTCTATTCTATTCTATTCTATTCTATTCTATTCTATTCTATTCTATTCTATTCTATTCTATTCTATTCTATTCTATTCTATTCTATTCTATTCTATTCTATTCTATTCTATTCTATTCTATTCTATTCTATTCTATTCTATTCTATTCTATTCTATTCTATTCTATTCTATTCTATTCTATTCTATTCTATTCTATTCTATTCTATTCTATTCTATTCTATTCTATTCTATTCTATTCTATTCTATTCTATTCTATTCTATTCTATTCTATTCTATTCTATTCTATTCTATTCTATTCTATTCTATTCTATTCTATTCTATTCTATTCTATTCTATTCTATTCTATTCTATTCTATTCTATTCTATTCTATTCTATTCTATTCTATTCTATTCTATTCTATTCTATTCTATTCTATTCTATTCTATTCTATTCTATTCTATTCTATTCTATTCTATTCTATTCTATTCTATTCTATTCTATTCTATTCTATTCTATTCTATTCTATTCTATTCTATTCTATTCTATTCTATTCTATTCTATTCTATTCTATTCTATTCTATTCTATTCTATTCTATTCTATTCTATTCTATTCTATTCTATTCTATTCTATTCTATTCTATTCTATTCTATTCTATTCTATTCTATTCTATTCTATTCTATTCTATTCTATTCTATTCTATTCTATTCTATTCTATTCTATTCTATTCTATTCTATTCTATTCTATTCTATTCTATTCTATTCTATTCTATTCTATTCTATTCTATTCTATTCTATTCTATTCTATTCTATTCTATTCTATTCTATTCTATTCTATTCTATTCTATTCTATTCTATTCTATTCTATTCTATTCTATTCTATTCTATTCTATTCTATTCTATTCTATTCTATTCTATTCTATTCTATTCTATTCTATTCTATTCTATTCTATTCTATTCTATTCTATTCTATTCTATTCTATTCTATTCTATTCTATTCTATTCTATTCTATTCTATTCTATTCTATTCTATTCTATTCTATTCTATTCTATTCTATTCTATTCTATCTATTCTATTCTATTCTATTCTATTCTATTCTATTCTATTCTATTCTATTCTATTCTATTCTATTCTATTCTATTCTATTCTATTCTATTCTATTCTATTCTATTCTATTCTATTCTATTCTATTCTATTCTATTCTATTCTATTCTATTCTATTCTATTCTATTCTATTCTATTCTATTCTATTCTATTCTATTCTATTCTATTCTATTCTATTCTATTCTATTCTATTCTATTCTATTCTATTCTATTCTATTCTATTCTATTCTATTCTATTCTATTCTATTCTATTCTATTCTATTCTATTCTATTCTATTCTATTCTATTCTATTCTATTCTATTCTATTCTATTCTATTCTATTCTATTCTATTCTATTCTATTCTATTCTATTCTATTCTATTCTATTCTATTCTATTCTATTCTATTCTATTCTATTCTATTCTATTCTATTCTATTCTATTCTATTCTATTCTATTCTATTCTATTCTATTCTATTCTATTCTATTTTCTATTCTATTCTATTCTATTCTATTCTTATCTATTCTATTCTATTCTATTCTATTCTATTCTATTCTATTCTATTCTATTCTATTCTATTCTATTCTATTCTATTCTATTCTATTCTATTCTATTCTATTCTATTCTATTCTATTCTATTCTATTCTATTCTATTCTATTCTATTCTATTCTATTCTATTCTATTCTATTCTATTCTATTCTATTCTATTCTATTCTATTCTATTCTATTCTATTCTATTCTATTCTATTCTATTCTATTCTATTCTATTCTATTCTATTCTATTCTATTCTATTCTATTCTATTCTATTCTATTCTATTCTATTCTATTCTATTCTATTCTATTCTATTCTATTCTATTCTATTCTATTCTATTCTATTCTATTCTATTCTATTCTATTCTATTCTATTCTATTCTATTCTATTCTATTCTATTCTATTCTATTCTATTCTATTCTATTCTATTCTATTCTATTCTATTCTATTCTATTCTATTCTATTCTATTCTATTCTATTCTATTCTATTCTATTCTATTCTATTCTATTCTATTCTATTCTATTCTATTCTATTCTATTCTATTCTATTCTATTCTATTCTATTCTATTCTATTCTATTCTATTCTATTCTATTCTATTCTATTCTATTCTATTCTATTCTATTCTATTCTATTCTATTCTATTCTATTCTATTCTATTCTATTCTATTCTATTCTATTCTTTCTATTCTATTCTATTCTATTCTATCTATTCTATTCTATTCTATTCTATTCTATTCTATTCTATTCTATTCTATTCTATTCTATTCTATTCTATTCTATTCTATTCTATTCTATTCTATTCTATTCTATTCTATTCTATTCTATTCTATTCTATTCTATTCTATTCTATTCTATTCTATTCTATTCTATTCTATTCTATTCTATTCTATTCTATTCTATTCTATTCTATTCTATTCTATTCTATTCTATTCTATTCTATTCTATTCTATTCTATTCTATTCTATTCTATTCTATTCTATTCTATTCTATTCTATTCTATTCTATTCTATTCTATTCTATTCTATTCTATTCTATTCTATTCTATTCTATTCTATTCTATTCTATTCTATTCTATTCTATTCTATTCTATTCTATTCTATTCTATTCTATTCTATTCTATTCTATTCTATTCTATTCTATTCTATTCTATTCTATTCTATTCTATTCTATTCTATTCTATTCTATTCTATTCTATTCTATTCTATTCTATTCTATTCTATTCTATTCTATTCTATTCTATTCTATTCTATTCTATTCTATTCTATTCTATTCTATTCTATTCTATTCTATTCTATTCTATTCTATTCTATTCTATTCTATTCTATTCTATTCTATTCTATTCTATTCTATTCTATTCTATTCTATTCTATTCTATTCTATTCTATTCTATTCTATTCTATTCTATTCTATTCTATTCTATTCTATTCTATTCTATTCTATTCTATTCTATTCTATTCTATTCTATTCTATTCTATTCTATTCTATTCTATTCTATTCTATTCTATTCTATTCTATTCTATTCTATTCTATTCTATTCTATTCTATTCTATTCTATTCTATTCTATTCTATTCTATTCTATTCTATTCTATTCTATTCTATTCTATTCTATTCTATTCTATTCTATTCTATTCTATTCTATTCTATTCTATTCTATTCTATTCTATTCTATTCTATTCTATTCTATTCTATTCTATTCTATTCTATTCTATTCTATTCTATTCTATTCTATTCTATTCTATTCTATTCTATTCTATTCTATTCTATTCTATTCTATTCTATTCTATTCTATTCTATTCTATTCTATTCTATTCTATTCTATTCTATTCTATTCTATTCTATTCTATTCTATTCTATTCTATTCTATTCTATTCTATTCTATTCTATTCTATTCTATTCTATTCTATTCTATTCTATTCTATTCTATTCTATTCTATTCTATTCTATTCTATTCTATTCTATTCTATTCTATTCTATTCTATTCTATTCTATTCTATTCTATTCTATTCTATTCTATTCTATTCTATTCTATTCTATTCTATTCTATTCTATTCTATTCTATTCTATTCTATTCTATTCTATTCTATTCTATTCTATTCTATTCTATTCTATTCTATTCTATTCTATTCTATTCTATTCTATTCTATTCTATTCTATTCTATTCTATTCTATTCTATTCTATTCTATTCTATTCTATTCTATTCTATTCTATTCTATTCTATTCTATTCTATTCTATTCTATTCTATTCTATTCTATTCTATTCTATTCTATTCTATTCTATTCTATTCTATTCTATTCTATTCTATTCTATTCTATTCTATTCTATTCTATTCTATTCTATTCTATTCTATTCTATTCTATTCTATTCTATTCTATTCTATTCTATTCTATTCTATTCTATTCTATTCTATTCTATTCTATTCTATTCTATTCTATTCTATTCTATTCTATTCTATTCTATTCTATTCTATTCTATTCTATTCTATTCTATTCTATTCTATTCTATTCTATTCTATTCTATTCTATTCTATTCTATTCTATTCTATTCTATTCTATTCTATTCTATTCTATTCTATTCTATTCTATTCTATTCTATTCTATTCTATTCTATTCTATTCTATTCTATTCTATTCTATTCTATTCTATTCTATTCTATTCTATTCTATTCTATTCTATTCTATTCTATTCTATTCTATTCTATTCTATTCTATTCTATTCTATTCTATTCTATTCTATTCTATTCTATTCTATTCTATTCTATTCTATTCTATTCTATTCTATTCTATTCTATTCTATTCTATTCTATTCTATTCTATTCTATTCTATTCTATTCTATTCTATTCTATTCTATTCTATTCTATTCTATTCTATTCTATTCTATTCTATTCTATTCTATTCTATTCTATTCTATTCTATTCTATTCTATTCTATTCTATTCTATTCTATTCTATTCTATTCTATTCTATTCTATTCTATTCTATTCTATTCTATTCTATTCTATTCTATTCTATTCTATTCTATTCTATTCTATTCTATTCTATTCTATTCTATTCTATTCTATTCTATTCTATTCTATTCTATTCTATTCTATTCTATTCTATTCTATTCTATTCTATTCTATTCTATTCTATTCTATTCTATTCTATTCTATTCTATTCTATTCTATTCTATTCTATTCTATTCTATTCTATTCTATTCTATTCTATTCTATTCTATTCTATTCTATTCTATTCTATTCTATTCTATTCTATTCTATTCTATTCTATTCTATTCTATTCTATTCTATTCTATTCTATTCTATTCTATTCTATTCTATTCTATTCTATTCTATTCTATTCTATTCTATTCTATTCTATTCTATTCTATTCTATTCTATTCTATTCTATTCTATTCTATTCTATTCTATTCTATTCTATTCTATTCTATTCTATTCTATTCTATTCTATTCTATTCTATTCTATTCTATTCTATTCTATTCTATTCTATTCTATTCTATTCTATTCTATTCTATTCTATTCTATTCTATTCTATTCTATTCTATTCTATTCTATTCTATTCTATTCTATTCTATTCTATTCTATTCTATTCTATTCTATTCTATTCTATTCTATTCTATTCTATTCTATTCTATTCTATTCTATTCTATTCTATTCTATTCTATTCTATTCTATTCTATTCTATTCTATTCTATTCTATTCTATTCTATTCTATTCTATTCTATTCTATTCTATTCTATTCTATTCTATTCTATTCTATTCTATTCTATTCTATTCTATTCTATTCTATTCTATTCTATTCTATTCTATTCTATTCTATTCTATTCTATTCTATTCTATTCTATTCTATTCTATTCTATTCTATTCTATTCTATTCTATTCTATTCTATTCTATTCTATTCTATTCTATTCTATTCTATTCTATTCTATTCTATTCTATTCTATTCTATTCTATTCTATTCTATTCTATTCTATTCTATTCTATTCTATTCTATTCTATTCTATTCTATTCTATTCTATTCTATTCTATTCTATTCTATTCTATTCTATTCTATTCTATTCTATTCTATTCTATTCTATTCTATTCTATTCTATTCTATTCTATTCTATTCTATTCTATTCTATTCTATTCTATTCTATTCTATTCTATTCTATTCTATTCTATTCTATTCTATTCTATTCTATTCTATTCTATTCTATTCTATTCTATTCTATTCTATTCTATTCTATTCTATTCTATTCTATTCTATTCTATTCTATTCTATTCTATTCTATTCTATTCTATTCTATTCTATTCTATTCTATTCTATTCTATTCTATTCTATTCTATTCTATTCTATTCTATTCTATTCTATTCTATTCTATTCTATTCTATTCTATTCTATTCTATTCTATTCTATTCTATTCTATTCTATTCTATTCTATTCTATTCTATTCTATTCTATTCTATTCTATTCTATTCTATTCTATTCTATTCTATTCTATTCTATTCTATTCTATTCTATTCTATTCTATTCTATTCTATTCTATTCTATTCTATTCTATTCTATTCTATTCTATTCTATTCTATTCTATTCTATTCTATTCTATTCTATTCTATTCTATTCTATTCTATTCTATTCTATTCTATTCTATTCTATTCTATTCTATTCTATTCTATTCTATTCTATTCTATTCTATTCTATTCTATTCTATTCTATTCTATTCTATTCTATTCTATTCTATTCTATTCTATTCTATTCTATTCTATTCTATTCTATTCTATTCTATTCTATTCTATTCTATTCTATTCTATTCTATTCTATTCTATTCTATTCTATTCTATTCTATTCTATTCTATTCTATTCTATTCTATTCTATTCTATTCTATTCTATTCTATTCTATTCTATTCTATTCTATTCTATTCTATTCTATTCTATTCTATTCTATTCTATTCTATTCTATTCTATTCTATTCTATTCTATTCTATTCTATTCTATTCTATTCTATTCTATTCTATTCTATTCTATTCTATTCTATTCTATTCTATTCTATTCTATTCTATTCTATTCTATTCTATTCTATTCTATTCTATTCTATTCTATTCTATTCTATTCTATTCTATTCTATTCTATTCTATTCTATTCTATTCTATTCTATTCTATTCTATTCTATTCTATTCTATTCTATTCTATTCTATTCTATTCTATTCTATTCTATTCTATTCTATTCTATTCTATTCTATTCTATTCTATTCTATTCTATTCTATTCTATTCTATTCTATTCTATTCTATTCTATTCTATTCTATTCTATTCTATTCTATTCTATTCTATTCTATTCTATTCTATTCTATTCTATTCTATTCTATTCTATTCTATTCTATTCTATTCTATTCTATTCTATTCTATTCTATTCTATTCTATTCTATTCTATTCTATTCTATTCTATTCTATTCTATTCTATTCTATTCTATTCTATTCTATTCTATTCTATTCTATTCTATTCTATTCTATTCTATTCTATTCTATTCTATTCTATTCTATTCTATTCTATTCTATTCTATTCTATTCTATTCTATTCTATTCTATTCTATTCTATTCTATTCTATTCTATTCTATTCTATTCTATTCTATTCTATTCTATTCTATTCTATTCTATTCTATTCTATTCTATTCTATTCTATTCTATTCTATTCTATTCTATTCTATTCTATTCTATTCTATTCTATTCTATTCTATTCTATTCTATTCTATTCTATTCTATTCTATTCTATTCTATTCTATTCTATTCTATTCTATTCTATTCTATTCTATTCTATTCTATTCTATTCTATTCTATTCTATTCTATTCTATTCTATTCTATTCTATTCTATTCTATTCTATTCTATTCTATTCTATTCTATTCTATTCTATTCTATTCTATTCTATTCTATTCTATTCTATTCTATTCTATTCTATTCTATTCTATTCTATTCTATTCTATTCTATTCTATTCTATTCTATTCTATTCTATTCTATTCTATTCTATTCTATTCTATTCTATTCTATTCTATTCTATTCTATTCTATTCTATTCTATTCTATTCTATTCTATTCTATTCTATTCTATTCTATTCTATTCTATTCTATTCTATTCTATTCTATTCTATTCTATTCTATTCTATTCTATTCTATTCTATTCTATTCTATTCTATTCTATTCTATTCTATTCTATTCTATTCTATTCTATTCTATTCTATTCTATTCTATTCTATTCTATTCTATTCTATTCTATTCTATTCTATTCTATTCTATTCTATTCTATTCTATTCTATTCTATTCTATTCTATTCTATTCTATTCTATTCTATTCTATTCTATTCTATTCTATTCTATTCTATTCTATTCTATTCTATTCTATTCTATTCTATTCTATTCTATTCTATTCTATTCTATTCTATTCTATTCTATTCTATTCTATTCTATTCTATTCTATTCTATTCTATTCTATTCTATTCTATTCTATTCTATTCTATTCTATTCTATTCTATTCTATTCTATTCTATTCTATTCTATTCTATTCTATTCTATTCTATTCTATTCTATTCTATTCTATTCTATTCTATTCTATTCTATTCTATTCTATTCTATTCTATTCTATTCTATTCTATTCTATTCTATTCTATTCTATTCTATTCTATTCTATTCTATTCTATTCTATTCTATTCTATTCTATTCTATTCTATTCTATTCTATTCTATTCTATTCTATTCTATTCTATTCTATTCTATTCTATTCTATTCTATTCTATTCTATTCTATTCTATTCTATTCTATTCTATTCTATTCTATTCTATTCTATTCTATTCTATTCTATTCTATTCTATTCTATTCTATTCTATTCTATTCTATTCTATTCTATTCTATTCTATTCTATTCTATTCTATTCTATTCTATTCTATTCTATTCTATTCTATTCTATTCTATTCTATTCTATTCTATTCTATTCTATTCTATTCTATTCTATTCTATTCTATTCTATTCTATTCTATTCTATTCTATTCTATTCTATTCTATTCTATTCTATTCTATTCTATTCTATTCTATTCTATTCTATTCTATTCTATTCTATTCTATTCTATTCTATTCTATTCTATTCTATTCTATTCTATTCTATTCTATTCTATTCTATTCTATTCTATTCTATTCTATTCTATTCTATTCTATTCTATTCTATTCTATTCTATTCTATTCTATTCTATTCTATTCTATTCTATTCTATTCTATTCTATTCTATTCTATTCTATTCTATTCTATTCTATTCTATTCTATTCTATTCTATTCTATTCTATTCTATTCTATTCTATTCTATTCTATTCTATTCTATTCTATTCTATTCTATTCTATTCTATTCTATTCTATTCTATTCTATTCTATTCTATTCTATTCTATTCTATTCTATTCTATTCTATTCTATTCTATTCTATTCTATTCTATTCTATTCTATTCTATTCTATTCTATTCTATTCTATTCTATTCTATTCTATTCTATTCTATTCTATTCTATTCTATTCTATTCTATTCTATTCTATTCTATTCTATTCTATTCTATTCTATTCTATTCTATTCTATTCTATTCTATTCTATTCTATTCTATTCTATTCTATTCTATTCTATTCTATTCTATTCTATTCTATTCTATTCTATTCTATTCTATTCTATTCTATTCTATTCTATTCTATTCTATTCTATTCTATTCTATTCTATTCTATTCTATTCTATTCTATTCTATTCTATTCTATTCTATTCTATTCTATTCTATTCTATTCTATTCTATTCTATTCTATTCTATTCTATTCTATTCTATTCTATTCTATTCTATTCTATTCTATTCTATTCTATTCTATTCTATTCTATTCTATTCTATTCTATTCTATTCTATTCTATTCTATTCTATTCTATTCTATTCTATTCTATTCTATTCTATTCTATTCTATTCTATTCTATTCTATTCTATTCTATTCTATTCTATTCTATTCTATTCTATTCTATTCTATTCTATTCTATTCTATTCTATTCTATTCTATTCTATTCTATTCTATTCTATTCTATTCTATTCTATTCTATTCTATTCTATTCTATTCTATTCTATTCTATTCTATTCTATTCTATTCTATTCTATTCTATTCTATTCTATTCTATTCTATTCTATTCTATTCTATTCTATTCTATTCTATTCTATTCTATTCTATTCTATTCTATTCTATTCTATTCTATTCTATTCTATTCTATTCTATTCTATTCTATTCTATTCTATTCTATTCTATTCTATTCTATTCTATTCTATTCTATTCTATTCTATTCTATTCTATTCTATTCTATTCTATTCTATTCTATTCTATTCTATTCTATTCTATTCTATTCTATTCTATTCTATTCTATTCTATTCTATTCTATTCTATTCTATTCTATTCTATTCTATTCTATTCTATTCTATTCTATTCTATTCTATTCTATTCTATTCTATTCTATTCTATTCTATTCTATTCTATTCTATTCTATTCTATTCTATTCTATTCTATTCTATTCTATTCTATTCTATTCTATTCTATTCTATTCTATTCTATTCTATTCTATTCTATTCTATTCTATTCTATTCTATTCTATTCTATTCTATTCTATTCTATTCTATTCTATTCTATTCTATTCTATTCTATTCTATTCTATTCTATTCTATTCTATTCTATTCTATTCTATTCTATTCTATTCTATTCTATTCTATTCTATTCTATTCTATTCTATTCTATTCTATTCTATTCTATTCTATTCTATTCTATTCTATTCTATTCTATTCTATTCTATTCTATTCTATTCTATTCTATTCTATTCTATTCTATTCTATTCTATTCTATTCTATTCTATTCTATTCTATTCTATTCTATTCTATTCTATTCTATTCTATTCTATTCTATTCTATTCTATTCTATTCTATTCTATTCTATTCTATTCTATTCTATTCTATTCTATTCTATTCTATTCTATTCTATTCTATTCTATTCTATTCTATTCTATTCTATTCTATTCTATTCTATTCTATTCTATTCTATTCTATTCTATTCTATTCTATTCTATTCTATTCTATTCTATTCTATTCTATTCTATTCTATTCTATTCTATTCTATTCTATTCTATTCTATTCTATTCTATTCTATTCTATTCTATTCTATTCTATTCTATTCTATTCTATTCTATTCTATTCTATTCTATTCTATTCTATTCTATTCTATTCTATTCTATTCTATTCTATTCTATTCTATTCTATTCTATTCTATTCTATTCTATTCTATTCTATTCTATTCTATTCTATTCTATTCTATTCTATTCTATTCTATTCTATTCTATTCTATTCTATTCTATTCTATTCTATTCTATTCTATTCTATTCTATTCTATTCTATTCTATTCTATTCTATTCTATTCTATTCTATTCTATTCTATTCTATTCTATTCTATTCTATTCTATTCTATTCTATTCTATTCTATTCTATTCTATTCTATTCTATTCTATTCTATTCTATTCTATTCTATTCTATTCTATTCTATTCTATTCTATTCTATTCTATTCTATTCTATTCTATTCTATTCTATTCTATTCTATTCTATTCTATTCTATTCTATTCTATTCTATTCTATTCTATTCTATTCTATTCTATTCTATTCTATTCTATTCTATTCTATTCTATTCTATTCTATTCTATTCTATTCTATTCTATTCTATTCTATTCTATTCTATTCTATTCTATTCTATTCTATTCTATTCTATTCTATTCTATTCTATTCTATTCTATTCTATTCTATTCTATTCTATTCTATGCTATTCTATGCTATTCTATTCTATTCTATTCTATTCTATTCTATTCTATATACACAGCATAACATCATAATCGAATACAACCCTGATACTATCCATTCAACCTTCTGTTCGATTCGGTTGATCGTATGTATAAAGAAAAAAAAGTAACCTGGTGAGTATTTCTATATGAACGTCATCACGATATAATCGAATACAACTCAGATACAATGATCATTCCGTCTATCCATCCAAACTTCTGTTCGATTGGGTCGCTCGTATGTATAACGCAAGAACAGTCACCTGGTGAGTATTACTATATAAACATCACCACGATATAATCGAATACAACTCAGTTACAATTATTGTTCCGTCTAATTATCCAAACTTATGTTCGATTCAGACGCTCGTATGTGTAACGAAAGAAACGTTACCTAGTGAGAATAACTATATAAACATAATCGAATACAACCCAGATACGATGATTGTTCAATCTCTACTAAATTTAAGCTTCTGCTCGATTCGGTCGCTTCTATGTAAAACGGAAGAACAGTTACCTGGTGAGTATCGCTATATAAACATCATCACGATATCATCGAATACAACTCAGAGATACAATTATCGTTTCGTCTAATCATTTAACCTTCTGTTCGATTCAGTCTCTAGTATGTGTAACGGAAGTACCGTCACCTGGTAAGTATCACTAAATATACAGTATTGCGATATAATCGGATACCACCCAGATACATTGATTGTTCAGTCTATCCATCCAACTTTCTGTTCAGTTTAGTCGCTCTTATGTATAACTGGAGAACAGTTTCCTGGTGAGTATAACTATATGAACATCATCAAGATATAATCGACTACAACCCCAGATACGATTATTGTTTAGTCTATCCATTCAACCTTCTGTTCAATTCAGTCGCTCGTATGTATAACGAAAGAACAGTTACCTGGTGAGTATAACTATATAAACATAATCGAATACAACCCAGATACGATGATTGTTCAATCTCTACTAAATTTAAGCTTCTGCTCGATTCGGTCGCTTGTATGTAAAACGGAAGAACAGTTACCTGGTGAGTATCGCTATATAAACATCATCACGATATCATCGAATACAACTCAGAGATACAATTATCGTTTCGTCTAACCATTTAACCCTCTGTTCGATTCAGTCTCTAGTATGTGTAACGGAAGTACCGTCACCTGGTAAGTATCACCATATATACAGTATTGCGATATAATCGGATACCACCCAGATATATTGATTGTTCAGTCTATCCATTCAACTTTCTGTTCGTTTCGGTCGCTCGTATGTAAAACGGGAATACCGTCACCTAATGTGTATAACATATACACAGCATAACATCATAATCGAATACAACCCAGATACTATCCATTCAACCTTCTGTTCGATTCGGTTGCTCGTATGTATAACGAAAGAACAGTAACCTGGTATTTCTATATGAACGTCATCACGATATAATCGAATACAACTCAGATACAATAATCATTCCGTCTATCCATCCAACCTTCTGTTCGATTGGGTCGCTCGTATGTATAACGCAAAAACAGTCACCTGGTGAGTATTACTATATAAACATCACCACGATATAATCGAATACAACTCAGTTACAATTATCGTTCCGTCTAACCATCCAACCTTATGTTCGATTTAGACGCTCGTATGTAAAACGAAAGAACCGTTACATGGTAGGTGTATCCAAATATACAGCATAACGATATAATCGGAGACAACCCAGATACAATGATTGTTCAATCTATCCATTCAACCTTATGTTCGATTCGGTTGCTCGTATGTATAACGGAAGAACAGTTACCTGGTCAGACATAATATATAATAATCATCACGAAATAATCGAATACAACCCAGATACGATGATTGTTCAATTTGTCCATTCAACCTTCTGTTCGATTCGGTTGCTCGTATTTGTAACAGAAGAACTGTTACCTGGTGAGTATTTCTATATAAACTTCATCACGATATAATCGAATACAACTCAGATACAATGATCATTTCGTTTATCCATCTAACATTCTGTTCGATTGGGTCGCTCGTACGTATAACGAAAGAACAGTCACCTGGTGAGTATAACTATATGAACATCATCACGATATAATCGAATACAACCCCAGATACAATCATTGTTTAGTCTATCCATTCAACCTTCTGTTCAATTCAGTCGCTCGTATGTATAACGAAAGAACAGTTACTTGGTGAGTATAACTATATAAACATAATCGAATACAACTCAGATACGATGATTGTTCAATTTGTCCATTCAACCTTCTGTTCGATTCGGTTGCTCGTATGTATAACGAAAGAACAGGTACCTGGTGAGTATAACTATATAAACATAATCGAATACAACTCAGATACGATGATTGTTCAATCTATCCATTCAACCTTCTGCTCGATTCGGTCACTTGTATGTAAAACTGAAGGACAGTTACCTGGTGAGTATTGCTATATAAACATCATCACGATATCATCGAATACAACTCAGATACAATTATCGTTTCGTCTAACCATTCAACATTCTGTTCGATTCAGTCGCTAGTATGTATAACGGAAGAACAGTTACCTGGTGAGTATAACTATATAAACATATTCGAATACAACTCAGATACGATGATTGTTCCATCCATACTAAATTTAACCTTCTGCTCGATTCGGTCGCTTGTATGTAAAACGGAAGAACAGTTACCTGGTGAGTATTGCTATATAAACATCATCACGATATCATCGAATACAACTCAGATACAATTATCGTTTCGTCTTACCATTTAACCTTAAGATCGATTCAGTCGCTAGTATGTGCAACGGAAGTACCGTCACCTGGTAAGTATCACTATATATACAGAATTGCGATATAATCGGATACCACCCAGATACATTGATTGTCAAGTCTATCCATTCAACTTTCTGTTCGTTTCGGTCGCTCGTATGTAAAACGGGAATACCGTCACCTAATGTGTATAACTATATACACAGCATAACATCATAATCGAATACAACCCAGATACTATCCATTCAACCTTCTGTTCGATTCGGTTGCTCGTATGTATACAGAAAAAACAGTAACCTGGTGAGTATTTCTATATGAACGTCATCACGATATAATCGAATACAACTCAGATACAATGATCATTCCGTCTATCCATCCAAACTTCTGTTCGATTGGGTCGCTCGTATGTATAACGCAAGAACAGTCACCTGGTGAGTATTACTATATAAACATCACCACGATATTATCGAATACAACTCAGTTACAATTATTGTTCCGTCTAATCATCCAAACTTATGTTCGATTCAGACGCTCGTATGTGTAACGAAAGAACCGTTACATGGTAGGTGTAACCAAATATACAGCATAACGATATAATCGGAGACAACCCAGATACAATGATTGTTCAATCTATCCATTCAACCTTATGTTCGATTCAGTTGCTCGTATGTGTAACAGAAGAACTGTTACCTGGTGAGTATTTCTATATAAACTTCATCACGATATAATCGAATACAACTCAGATACAATGATCATTTCGTTTATCCATCTAACATTCTGTTCGATTGGGTCGCTCGTACGTATAACGAAAGAACAGTCACCTGGTGAGTATTACTATATAAACATTCCCACGATATAATCGAATACAACTCAGTTACAATTATCGTTCCGTCTAACCATCCAACCTTATGTTCGATTCAGACGCTCGTATGTGTAACGAAAGAACCGTTACATGGTAGGTGTATCTAAATATACAGCAAAACGATATAATCGGAGACAACCCAGATACAATGATTGTTCTATCTATCCATTCAACCTTATGTTCGATTCGGTTGCTCGTATGTATAACGGAAGAACAGTTACCTGGTTAGACATAATATATAATAATCATCACGAAATAATCGAATACAACCCAGATACGATGATTGTTCAGTCTATCTAAACAACCTTCTGTTCAGTTCAGTCGCTCTCATGTATAACTGGAGAACAGTTACCTGGTGAGTATAACTATATAAACATCATCACGATATAATCGAATACAACCCCAGATACGATCATTGTTTAGTCTATCCATTCAACCTTCTGTTCAATTCAGTCGCTCGTATGTATAACGGAAGAACAGTTACTTGGTGAGTATAACTATATAAACATAATCGGATACAACTCAGATACGATGATTGTTCAATCTATCCATTCAACCTTATGTTCAGTTCAGTCGCTCTTATGTATAACTGGAGAACATTTTTCTGGTGAGTATAACTATATGAACATCATCAAGATATAATTGAATACAACCCCAGATACGATTATTGTTTAGTCTATCCATTCAACATTCTGTTCAATTCAGTCGCTCGTATGTATAACGGAAGAACAGTTACCTGGTGAGTATAACTATATGAACGTCATCACGATATAATCGAATACAACTTAGTTAAAATATCGTTCCGTCTAACCATCCAACCTTATGTTCGATTCAGACGCTCGTATGTGTAACGAAAGAACCGTTACATGGTAGGTGTAGTTAAATATACAACATAACGATATAATCGGAGACAACCCAGATACAATGATTGTTCAATCTATCCATTCAACCTTATGTTCGATTCGGTTGCTAGTATGTATAACGAAAGAACAGTTACCTGGTTAGACATAATATATAATAATCATCACGAAATAATCGAATACAACCCAGATACGATGATTGTTCAGTCTATCCATTCAATCTTCTGTTCAGTTCAGTCGCTCTTATGTATCACTGGAGAACAGTAACCTGGTGAGTACCGTCTCCTAGTGTGTATAACTATATACACAGCATAACATCATAATCGAATACAACCCATATACTATCCATTCAACCTTCTGTTCAATTCAGTCGCTCGTATGTATAACGGAAGAACAGTTACCTGGTGAGTATAACTATATAAACATAATCGAATACAACCCAGATACGATGATTGTTCAATCTATACTGAATTCAACCTTCTGCTCGATTCGGTCGCTTGTATGTAAAACGGAAGAACAGTTACCTGGTGAGTATTGCTATATAAACATCATCACGATATCATCGAATACAACTCAGATACAATTATCGTTTCGTCTAACCATTCAACATTCTGTTCGATTCAGTCGCTAGTATGTGTAACGGAAGTATCGTCACCTGGTAAGTATCATTATATATACAGTATTGCGATATAATCGAATACCACCCAGATACATTGATTGTTCAGTCTATCCATTCAACTTTCTTTTCGTTTCGGTCGCTCGTATGTAAAACGGGAATACCGTCTCCTAGTGTGTATAACTATATACACAGCATAACATCATAATCGAATACAACACATATACTATCCATTCAACCTTCTGTTCAATTCAGTCGCTCGTATGTATAACGGAAGAACAGTTACCTGGTGAGTATAAATATATAAACATAATCGATACAACCCAGATACGATGATTGTTCAATCTATACTGAATTCAACCTTCTGCTCGATTCGGTCGCTTGTATGTAAAACGGAAGAACAGTTACCTGGTGAGTATAACTATATGAACGTCATCACGATATAATCGAATACAACTTAGTTACAATATCGTTCCGTCTAACCATCCAACCTTATGTTCGATTCATACGCTCGTATGTGTAACGAAAGAACCGTTACATGGTAGGTGTAGTTAAATATACAACATAACGATATAATCGGAGACAACCCAGATACAATGATTGTTCAATCTATCCATTCAACCTTATGTTCGATTCGGTTGCTAGTATGTATAACGAAAGAACAGTTACCTGGTTAGACATAATATATAATAATCATCACGAAATAATCGAATACAACCCAGATACGATGATTGTTCAGTCTATCCATTCAATCTTCTGTTCAGTTCAGTCGCTCTTATGTATAACTGGAGAACAGTAACCTGGTCAGTACCGTCTCCTAGTGTGTATAACTATATACACAGCATAACATCATAATCGAATACAACCCATATACTATCCATTCAACCTTCTGTTCAATTCAGTCGCTCGTATGTATAACGGAAGAACAGTTACCTGGTGAGTATAACTATATAAACATAATCGAATACATCCCAGATACGATGATTGTTCAATCTATACTGAATTCAACCTTCTGCTCGATTAGGTCGCTTGTATGTAAAACGGAAGAACAGTTACCTGGTGAGTATTGCTATATAAACATCATCACGATATCATCGAATACAACTCAGATACAATTATCGTTTCGTCTAACCATTCAACATTCTGTTCGATTCAGTCGCTAGTATGTGTAACGGAAGTATCGTCACCTGGTAAGTATCATTATATATACAGTATTGCGATATAATCGGATACCACCCAGATACATTGATTGTTCAGTCTATCCATTCAACTTTCTTTTCGTTTCGGTCGCTCGTATGTAAAACGGGAATACCGTCTCCTAGTGTGTATAACTATATACACAGCATAACATCATAATCGAATACAACCCATATACTATCCATTCAACCTTCTGTTCAATTCAGTCACTCGTATGTATAACGGAAGAACAGTTACCTGGTGAGTATAAATATATAAACATAATCGATACAACCCAGATACGATGATTGTTCAATCTATCCATTTAACCTTCTGCTCGATTCGGTCGCTTGTATGTAAAACGGAAGGACAGTTACCTGGTGAGTATTGCTATATAAACATCATCACGATATCATCGAATACAACTCAGATACATTTATCGTTTCGTCTAACCATTCAACATTCTGTTCGATTCAGTCGCTAGTATGTGTAACGGAAGTATCGTCACCTGGTAAGTATCACTATATATACAGTATTGCGATATAATCGGATACCACCCAGATACATTGATTGTTCAGTCTATCCATTCAACTTTCTATTCGTTTCGGTCGCTCGTATGTAAAACGGGAATACCGTCTCCTAGTGTGTATAACTATATACACAGCATAACATCATAATCGAATACAACCCATATACTATCCATTCAACCTTCTGTTCAATTCAGTCGCTCGTATGTATAACGGAAGAACAGTTACCTGGTGAGTATAACTATATAAACATAATCGAATACAACCCAGATACGATGATTGTTCAATCTATACTGAATTCAACCTTCTGCTCGATTCGGTCGCTTGTATGTAAAACGGAGGATCAGTTACCTGGTGAGTATTGCTATATAAACATCATCACGATATCATCGAATACAACTCAGATACAATTATCGTTTCGTCTAACCATTTAACCTTCTGTTCGATTCAGTCGCTAGTATGTGTAACGGAAGTACCGTCACCTGGTAAGTATCACTATATATACAGTATTGCGATATAATCGGATACCACCCAGATACATTGATTGTTCAGTCTATCCATTCAACTTTCTGTTCGTTTCGGTCGCTCGTATGTGAAACGGGAATACCGTCACCTTATGTGTATAACTATATACACAGCATAACATCATTATCGAATACAACCCAGATACTATCCATTCAACCTTCTGTTCGATTCGGTTGCTCGTATGTATAACGAAAGAACAGTAACCTGGTGAGTATTTCTATATGAACGTCATCACGATATAATCGAATACAACTTTGTTACAATTATCGTTCCGTCTAACCATCCAACCTTATGTTCGATTCAGACGCCCGTATGTGTAACGAAAGAACCGTTACATGGTAGGTGTAGTTAAATATACAACATAACGTAATAATCGGAGACAACCCAGATACAATGATTGTTCAATCTATCCATTCAACCTTAGGTTCGATTCGGTTGCTAGTATGTATAACGAAAGAACAGTTACCTGGTTAGACATAATATATAATAATTGTGATGTTTTTACTTACCTTCGTAAAAAAAAAGGAAATCACGGCTCCGGCAGCCTTGATTGTCTTGGAGAGCTAGATCGTGGATAAGGACTCTGTTAAATATGTGCACTTTTTATTTATTTGAAAAATTGGGCACCACTTGATTTCATCTGTGAGAAAAATTTAGTTTCATAAAAAATCAAGAAAAAGAAACTTTTTTTATGACTTGTTGGAAAATTCAACATGAATAAAATAAAAAAAAACTTTCAATAGTCCAGTTAGAATAGAGATGAACAGAATCCGTCTAATCACACCCTTTGAAACATATTTGAACTGGTAGTTCACATCTCGAAAAGGCCATATTCACATTTATAACAATGCAAGAAAACAATTTTTGATATTCACTGGTTCCTCTCAATTATCACCTATTTAGTTATATTGTATCACTATGTGATATGAAACGTATTTATATTATATAAATTACCCTAGAGGGTAAAGGGCTACATCCAGTATACTGAGTGTTGCGCAGGGTGATAATAAAAAAATATATGAGATTACATCAAGAAACTGCAAAGGTGTTAATTGAATTTAAATTGTCGAATGGGTAAGATGGAAAAATTGTTACAATATGATTTTCAGTGATAGCTTATCTGTGATTCCGGCACTGTTCAAGGTCCAATGGGTGTTTCTGAGCTCAGGCTGAGGAAATCAACCTGACTAGTGGTGGTAGGACATCGGAAGATAATCTGCCGCCCCTGCAGTTGGATGCAGATAACCAACGAGGTCCTGGTCCTCTAGTTGAGTAAAAAAATGGAGTTTCCCAAAATAGTAATTCATCAAAAAAAAACAACGAGGGCAACTCAGGCTGCCTCATCAAAAATTATAGAGCCTATCTTACAACCCTCTCTTGGAGGGTTGTATGAACAAACAAAATGGCTTCAGCCAACATGTCCCATCAAATGAATTGCTATATGAAAGCCCTTCAATTGGGTCAGAAATACCAGCAACAAGAATACATCTCGATCCGTAGAGTAAAGCGGCTTTTGATGTCGCACAAAAATGTCGGATTTGGAAGAACGAAACAGCCGACGATATCTGGGGAGGCTTTTCCATTAGCGCTGGCAAGACAGCTTATCTGTTCACCTCGTAATACCAGGTAGTTAGGCCAAAAATCAGTTGGTCTAGGATTAATCGGCCATGATATCAAAATCACCAAAATCATAAAAATGATCACCCAAAACCATGATAGGTACTTCAACCCACCTCAAAAAGGACCTCCTCCCTCCACCGTCTCTCTCTCTCCTCAGGTAATGCAGAGCGAAGTAATTACTTACAGGTGAGTGATAGAAAACTACATAGGAGAAAGCAACGCTATCTATCAATCAGAAACCCACAGTTCAAGAAGAACCCTGAATCTATTTAAAAAAAAAAACTGGAAAACGTTGGAGAGCTGCACAATGACCCAAAGAGATGGAAAGGCAGTAGGACTCGACCTTCCAGAACGAAGCGAAGGATACAACAGGTGAGTGTTAGCATTTTCCATTTCCCAACCTCGACATCCCAGTCTTTTCACTCAACCATTTTCTTTTCAGGTTTCATCCTCCCATGTAAGGATACTAAGGTACCATTCATCTTATGTATATGTATTAGTAATTATGTACAACTATAAATAAATTGTTATTTGCAAAAAATTTGATTTATTCAACCAATATCTATTAATTAGTGTAAATTCGTGTAAGACACCACCTATTAGCGAAGCGCGTGACTAGCTGCCACACTTATTACAAAGTGCGAACTGCAAAACTAAACGACTATTTAGTTTGAACTGAAATAGGTCGAGGTGACTGAACTTATTGAACGTCGTTTATAGGTAGCGGTACCCGTCTATATAGATTATTGATTTTCAAAATGCTACACCACCCCTTTCCAAGGAAAATAAATAGACTATGCAATAGGCTATTTTTTATGTTGAATTCCCTAATGAAAGGAATGTGGTTTTATTTACAAAATACTTATAATGATAATTTACAGAATTCGATTATATCCGCCCGTGCTCACTGTTTTCGGTATCTGCGCGTACCAAACGTCCATAAAGGATTACAAAATCAGGTTCATGTCAATTTCAGGTAATTCTATGTATGTATAGGGAAATTGTCAAAATCGTTTAAGTGTCAAAGTGATGGCACGGATACAATAAAAAAAATAAATGAAGGATACTTCATTGCCCATCTGATCGAAATTCTATTTAAAGTAATATTTTCCTACTGAAAAACCAATAATAGAAGGATAGCCCTATTCTTGTTTTCTAAAAGAATTCATACTTACAAAATATTTACAAAAAAAATCAGTTTTAAGGATGGTCAACCAACCGAAACGTCCGAATTGGACCCATAGTAAGGTTTTAAATCTTTGATTTGCCAGTTTCCCGCTGGCGCACCTTTATCATTTAGTAGAGTGTAAACCAGCCTCGATTACTTTTTCGAAATGGTACACAAAACATATTTAGGGGCAAGCTTAGCTGAGAATTTATGTGCTGCATCAGATAGCACTTTATTCCTGCGCCAAACCTTGTCTCCTACTTCGAATGAGAAATCTCTCTTTCTGAAATTATAATTCTTCGAATTTCGCTCATAAGCGTCATGAAGATTTTTTCGAACTTCTTCGAAAACGTTCTTCAAGGAATTTAGTTCTGAAGCATAACTTTCCCTGTCACCCGGCATTATCTCAACATCTGAAGTAGACTGTACAGTTCCATAATAATTTCCAGATAAAGGGACGTGCCTTGCAAAATTTAAAAAAGTTGGTGTAAAACCTGTAGACTCATGTTTAGCGGTATTTATTGCTTGGGCTATTTTTGGAATTTCTAAATCCCAATCTTCATGGCGGTTTATATAGCATCTGATTGCTGTACCAACTGTCTTGTTGATACGCTCCACAAAATTACATTGGGGATGATAACGCGCATTAAACCATATCTTTTGAACGCCATACTGATTCGCCAATTTTTTGAAAACTGTGCCCGCGAATTGAACTCCGTTATCAACAATAACATACTGAGGAACTCCGAAGACTAGGAACACGTTTTTCTCTATAAAATTGCAAACATTTTGAGCCGTTGCTTTCCTCATCGGGAATAGCAAGGTATATTTAGTAAACCAATCGGCTACTACCAATAAATTGAAATTACCCTTTTTAGAACGTGGGAAAGGACCCATCAAATCCGCGGCAATAATCTGCCATGGAAAATTAGCAACTTTCTCTGACCCCATTAGCCCCATACGAGGTGCAGATGATATTTTCTGTGATGCACAAGTAGTGCAAGTTTTGATGTACTTCATTACATCTGTACGCATTTTCGGCCAGTAATATAGCTCTTGAATGCGACTTAAAGTTTTGTAAAACCCGAAATGGCTACTCGTGGGGGGATCATGCAGAGATTTTATCAATTCGTTCCTTTTCGACTTTGGAACCAATATTTTCCATTCTTGGACATTCGTTTTTAAAGGGACCTTTGTTGGAATAAATTTGAGAAGTCGTTCATCAACGTACTTCCATCGAGGAAAAGACTCTGGATTTTCTCTTATTTTTTTGACTAAGGTGATATACCACTGATCTTTCTCACTTGGGGCAAAACTCACTGAGGCTACCTCTGGCAAACTTGGTGGTATGCGAGACAGCGCATCGGAAACTATATTTGAGGGACCTGGTCGATGCTTGAGGTCGAAAGAATACTGACGTAGCTT
>JARUHQ010000058.1:0-17500 GCA_029955515.1 Chrysomela aeneicollis
GTTAGGATGGGTTATGTTAGGTTAGGTTGGGTTATGTTAGGTTAGGTCAGGTTAGGTCGGGTTAGGTTAGGTTGGGTTTTTTTCCCATGACACTATTGAAAAAATCATATACATATATATATATATATATATATATATATATATATATATATATATATATATATATATTTAATGCCTCTTGGAACCCCTGCAAATTTTTTTTTTTTTTATGCTTTTGGATTTTTTTTCATTCTAGTCCCTGGTTATCCGTAATCGACTATGCAAACCTAGCTCATGGTGTATATATATATATAAATATCTAAAGATATGGGGTTCTATTCTAATATATAAATATATATATCTAATCTTACTTCAAAAGGAACTCTAAATCATAACCCTTCAATCGGTAAAACCCTCCGGTAGCCCCTATCTGACCATAATTTTATGTTTATTATATGTGTAATCATTATACATTGAGTGTTTCATTTTATGGACCTAAATGTCTATAATTTTACATTATACAACAACAGTAGTACCCTCAAATATGTAAATTCGTTTATTACCACAATATTGGAATTATAAATACATAAAATGGTACCGCTTGAAGAAGATTACGGAGGATTAGGGTTACCCTCATGAATTCTCGATCATCATTTACAACCTTCGGAGCAATCGTGGTGGGCGGAGTTTACGAGAAAACGGTTTCTATGCATGACTCTTCGGAACCGGGCTTCGACCATTGACTGCCTTCCATTTGGATGGGCGGAGTCTAATGGATAACTGCTTGCTTGTATATATCAATCATTTTTCGATCCCAGTTAGTTCGTTATTTCGATCAACATCAACATGCCTCCCAAAGCCAGTGGAAAAGCTGCGAAGAAAGCTGGTAAAGCCCAGAAAAATATCGCCAAAACCGATAAGAAAAAGAAACGAAGGAGGAAGGAAAGCTATGCCATCTACATTTATAAAGTCCTGAAACAAGTTCATCCCGACACTGGAATATCTAGTAAGGCGATGAGCATTATGAACAGTTTCGTTAACGATATATTCGAAAGGATTGCCGCCGAAGCCTCCCGCCTTGCACATTACAACAAACGTTCGACCATCACGAGTAGAGAAATTCAAACAGCGGTACGTCTACTGCTTCCTGGTGAATTGGCTAAGCACGCTGTCAGCGAAGGTACCAAAGCGGTAACCAAATATACGAGTTCCAAATAATCCAATCGACGCATCGTATTAGTATAAAAATCGGTTCTTTTCAGAACCACAAAAAATCTCCGGAAGAATTCGTCCTCCGATTCTAAATAGTCCCATATTGAAGAGGTCATAAGGAACATTCTAATGCTCATCTGATTATGTTATTCTTGTTCGAGCCATCCGAATTTCTTCGGGAAAAATATGAATGATGGGATAGAGGTTCGATATACACCGATGCGGCATCGACCTCGACGTTGACATTGCTCTAGGTTAGTGTCCGTATCTCGATCGACTGTGCGAATTTGATATCTTTCCTAGCGTCAAATGCCGGTAGATACATGTAGGTGTCATTTTTATTCGTATATTTCCACTGAATACTTTGACATTGTGGCAGGATCTGATGTGAGTTCTAATCTTGATTTGTGACGATTTCTCACGAAACGATAATCGGATAGAAATTCCGCCAAGGGAAAATATATCAGAGTGGTAGCCTTCATGTTCGTATTACTCGGGATCTGCGAACGTCCAGTCTACCGTCCGACTAGGATATCGGTTTGCAGTATAAAAAAAAATTACTTGCGCTCCAGGCCTCATTCAGATTCCATACAGCTCACAAAGTGGTTCGCTGATATTGGTAAATAGATATTTATAAATTCGAGTCGACGAAACGAACGAATCATAATGGCTGATACGGAAAATCAGAAATCTACTGCTTCGGCTACGACCGCCTCTTCGTCATCGGCATCGACGACGACGTCACCTCAAACACAGTCTCCTGTGAAGAAAGAGAAGAAAACAGCGAAATACGCTAAAGTGAAACCTTCACATCCGCCTACATCTGAAATGGTGAATAACGCCATCAAGGGATTGAAAGAAAGAGGTGGCTCTTCGCTACAGGCAATCAAGAAGTTCATCGCTGCCAACTACAAAGTGGACGCTGAAAAAGTTGCTCCGTTCATCAAAAAGTATTTGAAAGCTTCGGTTGTTTCTGGATCGTTGGTTCAGACGAAAGGAAAAGGTGCATCTGGTTCCTTCAAATTACCATCTGCGGTCTCAACTCTTTCCAAACCTTCGTCGTCAGGAGACAAGAATCTAAGCAATGCAACAGACAAGCCTAAAAAAAAAAAACAGTTGACGAAAAGCGCTGCCATTGCTGGTGATAAGTCGAAAGTAGCCAAAAGAGTATCTTCTTCGAAATCGAAAAAGGCAATTTCCGAGAAGAAACTTACCGCTGCTCCTCCTCCTCCGTCCAAGGCGAAGAAAGTTATTGCCGCCTCCGTCGAGGATAAAGAAATAGTCAAATCGGCAGCTAAGACTGCTTCGAGTGAGATCAAATCTCCTTCGAAGGCAAAAAAGTTGAACAAGGGAGGTGGTCCCACGAAGAAACCGAAGGCGCCAAAACCTAAAACTGTTAAGCCTGCTGCGACGGCGACTACTGCGACGAAATCCAAGAAAGCAGCGTCCCCAAAGAGGAAGAAGTAATTCGTCATCTGTCGAAGACAATGAATACGTCCCATTTCTCTCATTCGAAAAGTTGCGGAATCAAAAACCAATGGCCCTTTTCAGGGCCACCAATATGTTCTATAGAAATCTAGTTTGTTTCCACCAGTAATGATACCTATTTTGCTTTCAGTAGGATCGAAAATAAAATCTTTTCATCAAGGTTAATATTATTCAGAATGTCGAGACGGTTTGTTGTAATGGCCTAATTCGAATTGATAATATTCGATGATTCGAATATGTGGCCTGGATCATCAGGATTTAATATCGAAATCGTCAATGATGAATACAGGATTGCAATTCTCATTGATCTTACTTCACCGGGTGACTGTTCTTCATTTTTGTGGCTATATCACCACGGTACAATTAATATATATAATAGAAGTGTACAATAACTTCTAGCATAACGATCCAACACTTTACATTACACAATGACTTGGACTATGGACTTATCTGGTAGTGGAGCAAACATTTACGAATTCCATTGAATATAGTAGTGGTTCTGAAAAGAACCGATTTTTGTGTTTATGTTTTCACGCTCCAACTTTAGGCGCGTTCTCCTCTGATACGTCTGGCCAATTGGATATCCTTAGGCATAATGGTGACGCGTTTGGCGTGAATAGCGCACAAGTTAGTATCTTCGAAGAGACCAACCAAGTACGCCTCGCTCGCTTCTTGTAAAGCCATGACAGCCGAACTTTGGAAACGTAGGTCGGTCTTAAAATCTTGAGCGATTTCACGAACCAAACGTTGGAACGGTAATTTCCTAATAAGCAACTCTGTACTTTTCTGATAACGACGAATTTCACGTAGTGCAACTGTACCAGGTCTATAACGATGTGGTTTCTTCACTCCACCAGTAGCTGGTGCACTCTTACGAGCAGCTTTGGTAGCGAGCTGCTTGCGGGGAGCTTTACCTCCGGTAGATTTACGTGCCGTTTGTTTGGTACGGGCCATAACTAATATTATTATAATAATACGAAATAGGACTCGTGTAGCACGTACATACACTGACTGACGGAAGAATAACACAGTCGAATATCAGCGTTTATATATAGACGAGCTACGCTGTAACCGAACCATTTTCATTGGTCGATGTCGCTGAAGTGGGCGTTGCCATAATGTTTACAAAACTCGGCTCACAATTGCGTCCTCGGCACAGTTGCACTTGAGCGTCTCAGGTGATCGTATATTTCGTGTTGTCTTTGTTGAACTTCTAACAAAAGAAATAAACATGACCGGACGTGGCAAAGGTGGTAAAGGGTTGGGTAAAGGTGGAGCAAAACGTCATCGCAAAGTTTTGCGTGACAACATCCAAGGTATCACCAAACCGGCGATAAGAAGGTTGGCTCGTCGCGGTGGTGTGAAGAGAATATCAGGGTTGATCTACGAAGAGACCCGTGGGGTTCTCAAAGTATTCCTGGAAAATGTTATCAGAGACGCTGTCACTTATACTGAGCACGCCAAAAGGAAAACCGTCACTGCCATGGATGTCGTTTATGCTTTGAAACGTCAAGGCCGCACTCTCTACGGATTCGGAGGTTGAACAATCAAATCTTACGCCAATGACAAAAAAAAAACGGTTCTTTTCAGAACCACAACTTATCTTGTTTATGAATTCGTTCACATGCATCCATACATACATACATACATACATACATACATACATACATACATACATACATATATATATATATATATATACACATCTAACTTCAACGTATTGTAAGATAATTGAGTATATTGATACATATACGAAATTTGTATGTTTGAGTTGGGAAGACGTGGAGTCAAGAAGTGATGTAATTGCTTTCATTTCGAGAAATGAAATACTATCAATGCAACAGCGATAAGATATTTCACTCGTCAATTACATTCATATTTTCCACTAACATACTCGAAATTGAAGAACCCATTCACTTTTAACTTTTGTCTATTGATTGCTACTTTACGCCGCAACAATGATGAGCGTTAATTTAATCGTATATCTGATATAGAGTCGTTGAACAGCGGGTAGAAAATATACAAACGAATTCTTGAATTTTTTTTTGTGGTCCTTAAAAGGACCGATATTGACCTATTGATTGTCTGGTGAATGCATGCGCCTTAAGCTTTCTTCTCCGTTTTCTTCGGTAACAAGACAGCTTGGATGTTCGGCAGAACACCACCTTGAGCAATTGTCACACCCGACAGGAGTTTATTCAATTCCTCATCGTTCCTGATCGCCAATTGTAGATGACGTGGTATTATGCGAGTTTTCTTATTATCTCTGGCTGCGTTACCTGCCAGTTCCAGGACTTCGGCTCCCAAATATTCCATCACTGCTGCTAGATAAACTGGGGCTCCTGCACCTACACGTTCAGCGTAATTTCCTTTTCTGAGAAGACGATGGATCCTACCCACTGGGAATTGTAACCCGGCCCTACTGGAACGCGACTTTGCCTTTCCCTTAACTTTGCCTCCTTTTCCACGTCCGGACATTTTGATATCACGCTGTTGTCTGTCGTCTGTCTGATGCTACCGTTCAAACGGATCTGTATGTTTGAAAAACTTCGGTTACTAGTTTTATGTATATTGGTCGACCAATGGCAGCTCGAGAATTGATTCAAGGAAATGGGAGGGGCCTAAGAGAATATCGCCATCATTCTCGAATGGAAATGCGTAATAGTTGCGTAAACTTTCAACCTATTATGTGTATATCCGAATATCTTGAAGTTGAGAGATTGAAAGAAAATGTTGAAGTTCACCAGTAAGTGAAGTGATGAGCGGATGAATATGAAAATTGAGAGGAGGGACATGATGGTAGTACTTCAACCTCTAACAGTTCAAATTGACATGCCGAATTCTAATAAAAAAAAAAAAACATATATCGGCGGCGACGACGACGCCGGTCAACAACAGTTCGAAGGTCAGTTTGATAGTATAGTTCTGTATGTTGTTCCAAGACGATCGAATCTTAGTCATATACTTTTGTTCTAACAACTCATGGGTGATACTGAAGAAACAACTCAAGTTTGAAATCTAATATCATCAAGGACAGTACAAAATCGAAGTATGCTCGATTGAAATTACTCGTTTGCTCGTATAAAACGAATCGAGTATATAATCAGTAAATTGAGTTTTGAATCGTGTCATATTACACCTCTCTTCAGATTGATTCGACAATAGTATAGCTTGAAGAATATCATAAAAGATTAGGGATTTCCATAATTGTTTATAGATTATCATATTATGAAACCTTTGCCTGATTGATTTGCGATTATCATATTTTATTGGGTCTATAAATCAGTATGGAGTCTTGAAAGGGCCCATTCAACACCTTTCCGGATTTATCCGAAAATAGTACCACTTCAAGAAGATCATAGAGGATTGGGAATATCCCTAATTGATTTTCCATTATTATGTTATACAACCTTCAGACCAACGGACTCTCTCCGATGAATTCTTTCGTGGAGGGCGGAGTTTAAGAGAACGCTGTTGCTCCGTATGACTCTTCTCGAAATCAGTCTTCGACCATTGATAGCCTTGCATTCGGTTGGGCGGAGTCTAATGAAAAACAGTTTTCTCGTATATACATAATGTTTTTTCTAATATTAAGTTTGTATCCTGTGCTCGTCCGAGATCTCAGTTTGTTATTTCGATCAACATCAACATGCCTCCCAAAGCCAGTGGAAAAGCTGCGAAGAAAGCTGGTAAAGCCCAGAAAAATATCGCCAAAACCGATAAGAAAAAGAAACGAAGGAGGAAGGAAAGCTATGCCATCTACATTTATAAAGTCCTGAAACAAGTTCATCCCGACACTGGAATATCTAGTAAGGCGATGAGCATTATGAACAGTTTCGTTAACGATATATTCGAAAGGATTGCCGCCGAAGCCTCTCGCCTTGCCCATTACAACAAACGTTCGACCATCACGAGTAGAGAAATTCAAACGGCGGTACGTCTACTACTTCCTGGTGAATTGGCTAAGCACGCTGTTAGCGAAGGTACCAAAGCCGTAACCAAGTACACGAGTTCCAAATAATCTTATCGACGCATTGTATTAGTGATAAAAAAACGGTTCTTTTCAGGACCACAAATAATATCTGAGAGAATTCGTCTTCCGATTCAACTCGTCTCACGTTTAAGGCGAAATTTTCTTTCTTGTTTTCGAAGTATCTTATATACGATAGATGATAATAAAAAGACAACGGCACGCGGTGTTCCCAAGCGGTCACCCATCCAAGTACTAACCGCGCCCGACGTTGCTTGACTTCCGTGATCGGACGAGTACGGGTATAATCAACGTGGTATGGTCGTTGCCGTAATTAAAAAAAAAAGTCAGTGGCGCGCGCAGGTGGATTTTTTAGGGTACTTCTGCGGTAAGCCTCCCCTCTCCTACCCACCCTCCTTTTCCTCCTCCACATTCCTCCTCCACCGCCGCCTCTACATTTTCTGCCACCTCGTCATTCTACTCGAAGGTCGTTGATTGTCGTTGTTGTTAATGTTATTGTTCGTTATTTCCAAAACGCTCGTTGTTCTGGGGTGAAGGTTCTATAGATAGTAGACTATGATGTCCTTGTTCTCATAATGTCTGAAATATTCTTGTGTGGTGGTGGTGGTGGTGGTGGTGGTGGTGGTGGTGGTGGTGGTGGTGGTGGTGGTGGTGGTGGTGGTGGTGGTGGTGGTGGTGGTGGTGGTGGTGGTGGTGGTGGTGGTGGTGGTGGTGGTGGTGGTGGTGGTGGAGTGGTGGTGGTGGTGGTGGTGGTGGTGGTGGTGGTGGTGGTGGTGGTGGTGGTGGTGGTGGTGGTGGTGGTGGTGGTGGTGGTGGTGGTGGTGGTGGTGGTGGTGGTGGTGGTGGTGGTGGTGGTGGTGGTGGTGGTGGTGGTGGTGGTGGTGGTGGTGGTGGTGGTGGTGGTGGTGGTGGTGGTGGTGGTGTAGGAGGTATACTATCAGAATCATGAATAATCGAAAGCTTTCTTGAGTGTGTTATTTTTGCTGAATCCATCCGATTCGCAATGAGAAAGATGATAATGAAGGAATAGAGTTTCAATACAAACCGATGCGGAGTTGGCCTAGAGGTTGACACTGCACTAGTTAAGTTGACGTATCTTGGTTGAGGATGAAAATTATATATTTTTCTTCGCGTCTCATGCTAGTAGATACATGTGGGTGTCATTATATATTCGTTATCCGTATTGTTAGGTAGTGCTTTGAGGTATATTTTCACTGACTATTCCAACGTTTTGGCCGAATCAGATGAGAGTTCTGATTTCGACTAGCAATGATTCTTTTCGATATGGACTCAGATGGGAGTTTAGCTAGAGGAAAATATATTTGGGATACCTTGTTCTCAATAACGATATCATTTTGTTTCCAACTTTGATTATATATCGACAACAGCCCAAATAAAATGTCTATACGCACACCACGCTAGCAGAATGGAAGCCGTCAATATCGTCTTATTCGGAATCGGCGAGCGTCCAGTCTTCCGTCCGACTTCGATATCACTTCGCCGTATAATAAAGAAATGAGTTTGGTTCGAGGTTTCATTCACATTCTATAAAGCTAAAGTAGTGGTCGTCGTTTGATATCACCAAATAGATATTTTCACATTCGATTCGAGAAGAACGAATCATAATGGCTGATACGGACAATCAGAATTCGACTGCTTCGGCTACGTCCGCCTCGTCGTCGTCGTCGTCGTCTTCACCTCAAACACTGTCTCCTGTGAAGAAAGAGAAGAAAACAGCAAAAAATCCTAGAGCAAAACCTTCCCATCCGCCGACTTCTGAAATGGTGAACAACGCCATCAAAGGATTGAAAGAAAGAGGTGGCTCTTCCCTTCAGGCAATCAAGAAATTTATCGCTGCCAACTACAAAGTGGACGCTGAAAAAGTTGCTCCGTTCATCAAAAAGTACTTGAAATCTTCAGTTGTTTCTGGATCGTTGGTTCAGACGAAAGGAAAAGGTGCGTCTGGCTCCTTCAAGTTAGCGTCTGCGGCTTCGGCTTCTTCCAAACCTTCGTCCGGAGAAAAGAAACGTAGCAATGCGGGCAGCAAACTCAAAAAATCGACTACGAAACGTGTCGCTGTTCCCGGGGATAAATCTAAATCAGTAAAAAAATTGTCTTCTCCGAAATCGAAAAAGACAATTGTCGAAAAGAAAACCACCGCTGCTGCTCCCCCTTCTAAAGCAAAAAAACTTGTTGCCTCTGTAGAGGAAAAAAAAGTCAGATCGACAGCTACGACTGCTTCTAATAAGATAAAATCTCCTTCAAAGGCGAAAAAGTCGAACAAGGGAGGTGGTCCCACGAAGAAACCGAAGGCGCCAAAACCTAAAACTGCCAAAGCGGCTGCGACGGCGACTACTGCGGCGAAATCCAAGAAAGCAGCGTCTCCAAAGAGGAAGAAGTAATTCGTCATCAGTCGAAGACAATGAATACGTCCCATTTTTCTCATTCGGAAATTGAGGACGCAATAACCAATGGCCCTTTTCAGGGCCACCAATATTTCCTATAGATTTCTTGTTTGTTTGCCTCGATGATAATACGTTTTTCTTTCAGTATGGTCAAAAAAAAACCTTCTCATCATGATATCATTCTGAATTTCGAGACGGTTTTTTGTTATGGCCTGATTTGAATTGAATTGATCGATGTTCGATTATTGTGACTATTCGAATATCTCCATTATTTCAGCAAGAATCATTCGAATGATCAGAACTTTTTATTCAAATATATTTTGAATTTCCCAGATTTCATAGGTAGGTATTGGGTAGAATTTGCGCAGGCCCACTTCTGAGCATTATTCAACAAATATTCATTAAATAGAAATTTTCATCCATCAATAACCAACAGAGATTTGCCTTTTTCACCAGCCACGAAATCCATCAGACGACACTAGCGTAGTAACAACAACCGCACCGAATCGAACAGATGGTTGAATGGATAGAATGAACAATCATTGTATCTGAGTTGTATTCGATTATTTCGAACGACTCTATGCTTCGGCGGTGAAAATACGCGGTTCACGTACAGTTTCTTCAAGATTCATCCGTTCGTCATCGAAATCCTAGTTTATGAATGTCGTTTCCAGACTCTCTGCAGCAACCATGATAGTAATCAATAAACTATGCATCTCTGCAAATCATGCAAATCTCTGATTCTATTCATGGTTTCCAATGAAACACCTGTAGCCTCAGATACTCCTTCATGAACCTTTAATACTACAATTGTTGACTTATTTCTACCATCACTTCTTACCTTCGCGAGAGGAATTCTTATTTCATCTGCCATAACTTCCGGCTATAAGAAGATTGGCTCGTTGCGGTGGTGTGAAGAGAATGTAAGGTTTAATCTACGAAGAGACTCGTGGAGCACTCGAAGTATTCCCGGAAAATGTTATCATACATACATACATACATACATACATACATACATACATACATACATACATACATACATACATACATACATACATACATACATACATACATACATACATACATACATACATACATACATACATACATACATACATACATACATACATACATACATACATACATACATACATAGTATCAACATAAATACTCATATTGAAGTATATAGGGTGGGGCCGTTTGACGGATGTGGAAGAATGTTTCTCAAGTATCGTTCTCTATGTTTGTCTTTCGGTTCCATTCTCCTGTCACTGCTGCATTCTGATTATGTCGAATTTGATCTCATTGTCTTATGGTGTATTATTATTTTTTTGGAATAATAAACGGATAAATTAGTGGTGGATGATGCGGGAGATGATTGTGTTTCAAATGATCTTTCTTCTTTCGTATCGTCGTCTTCTTTTTTGTCCGTCATCGACATGTATCATATATGTGTTATTCAGGAGAGAAGGATGTGATGGTGGAACTTACCCTCTCTCAGGTCAAATTCCAACCCCTTCGAGGTTACGATGTATATCAAGTTTCATGACTGGAAAGACCTTATCTCACACGTATAAGTATCAAAACCAGAAAAATATGGAATTTCGAAACTAGTGAGCTCCATGCCAGTGAGGAAAACACATCGACACTACAGCCGACGGACTCGAGGATTCATACGGAAACTCGTATCAACCTTCAGAGGAAATATAGACGAAGACGAGTAATATTTTGGTTCGCAATCACTACTGAGATATGTACAAATCCATCGTTGCATCGGAACGTATGAAATTCATTTGTATATAAAGCACTATTCACTTTCCGAAACTCGTATCTTCTGGGAGTCCGGTCTTTGCGGCTTCTCTTCTAAAGAAATATGTACGAGAACAAGTTCCATTCTGGTTTGCTATCACTGTTGAAATGCGAAAAAAAAATCATCGTTGCGTCGGTTCATATGGCATTCGTTTTCTATGGATAGCACACTTCACATTTCAACATTACATCTCCTATTTTTCGGCAACCTTCTGGAGGAAATATGGAAGGAAACGAGTATCATTTTTGTTCGCATTCACTATAGAGGTTCGTAGGTATGTATCGGTACGTTTGAAATTTGATTTCATGGTAACCACACTACACTTTCCAAAACTCTGTCTTCGGAGTCTCCGAACTTTTCGGCTCCCCTACGATAGGATTATGGACGAAAACGGATGACATTTCGGTGCACCATTACTTTCAAAATGCGTATGACTCAATCGTTGCACCGATACGTATTGAATTTATTTGGATAGAAAGCACGATATACTTTCCAAATTTCTATCTTCTCTGTCTTCAAACTTTGCGGCTTCCATCCTGAAGAATTTTGGACGGAAACAAGTTCTTTATTTGTTGTCGATCACTTTGAAATTCTAAAGAATTCATCGTTGCATCTGTACGTATGAAATGGGTTTTTATAAAAAGTACACTTCACTTTCCGAAACTATGTCTTTATGAGAATGTGTGGGAATCCATCGGTACGTATGAAATTAGTACACTTTACTTTCCAAAACCATGTCTCCATTGACTTCAGACTCCGCGGCTCCTCTTCGGATGAAATATGGACGAAATAGAACAGATCAGAATACGTTGGAGGTTCGTTTCCAATACGTCAACTCCGGCATCGTCCAAGCGTCGTCTGAGTTTCTAAGTTGAATTTCGAGACGGTTTTTTGTTATGGCCTGATTTGAATTGAAATGACGGACTCGAGGATTCAGACGGAAACTCGTATCAACCTTCAGAGGAAATATAGACGAAGACGAGTAATATTTTGGTTCGCAATCACTACTGAGATATGTACAAATCCATCGTTGCATCGGAACGTATGAAATTCATTTGTATATAAAGCACTATTCACTTTCCGAAACTCGTATCTTCTGGGACTCTGGTCTTTGCGGCTTCTCTTCTGAAGCATCGTCCAAGCGTCGTCTGAGTTTCTAAGTTGAAGTACGCTCCACTTTCCATTCAACGTAATGATCCATGTCCTATGGAAAGTGAAGTCCGAAATCAGACCGGTGTCAGAACAACATATCAAATTCTTAGTTGTTCTCATCGGAAACCTGTCACGTATATTCGATAAATGTATCGTTATGTATCACTATCATGTTCCATTCGAGAGGCGAGAGTTTCGTAGAGCGGAAATCGTATCCATATGGTTCGGAGTAACGACGAGCCAACCATAAGAACAATCATGTTCTCCATACGAAAGCGTTCGAACACGTCTTTGGGTCCGGTGCGCTTATATGTGGAGAGTCGACTCGACGGCGTGAGCTGTCGGGCGTTCTCTGCACCGGGACCACCTACTTGATGCACGATACGTTTAACTGTGCCAGTCATTTTTATTCGACTCGTGTATGTCAAGGCATACCTTCACCGTTCTACGGGTCCGACTATCAACATGGAACCAGATAATATTGCATTTTTGGTGTCGTGTTTGAGACTGTCCAATTCCCATAGTGCGTACGTGTTGGATGTCTAAAGTTGTCCCGGTTTGTTTATTTTACGTCTTCGTGCTAGGATGATGATGGCCTCTTCGTTGTTGTCGCACTAGCTTCGATTCGAGACGAATAAACATCTATCACAGCGAGATCGCGGATGCAGCAAGTGCTTAGCGCGAGCGGTCCTCATGCGATCAACCAAAAAAACGTGACAATCAAGTCACAAAAATATAACAAGCGATAACTCACCTCTGTCCGAGCGAGAATAAAATTAAACGTAACGATTCTTTCGAGAACACCGTGTCGCTTTCAATCTAGCGAAGGGTCGAGAGAATGTTCGAAATTTTTTATCGGTCGACGAAAACGGGGCGGATATATGGAATTCAAGCGCTGTCGTGTTGTTTCTCGTCCGAGATGCTGACAGCGGTAGCGCGGTTCTGTACATTGCAGTCTCTGTCGATCCGATGATAGTGTGATGTCGTAGTAATGCACACACGAAAACAGCTATTTCCGTCGAGCGTGGCGTTTCCGAAGTTTATCTTCGGTCTGACGCAACTCGAAACACGCACGTGAATATATACGGCTGTGTCTCTGTTACTACTACTACAACGCAGCAACGGAGACTGGTCTACTATATTCGTTATACGTAGAACAGCTCCCTGGTTGATCCTGCCAGTAGTCATATGCTTGTCTCAAAGATTAAGCCATGCATGTCTCAGTACAAGCCAAATTAAGGTGAAACCGCGAAAGGCTCATTAAATCAGTTATGGTTCCTTAGATCGTACCCACATTTACTTGGATAACTGTGGTAATTCTAGAGCTAATACATGCAAACAGAGCTCCGACCGGAGACGGAAGGAGCGCTTTTATTAGATCAAAACCAATCGGTGGCGGGTTCGCTCGTCATCGTACAACTTGGTGACTCTGAATAACTTTACGCTGATCGCACGGTCTCGCACCGGCGACGCATCTTTCAAATGTCTGCCTTATCAACTGTCGATGGTAGGTTCTGCGCCTACCATGGTTGTAACGGGTAACGGGGAATCAGGGTTCGATTCCGGAGAGGGAGCCTGAGAAACGGCTACCACATCCAAGGAAGGCAGCAGGCGCGCAAATTACCCACTCCCGGCACGGGGAGGTAGTGACGAAAAATAACGATACGGGACTCATCCGAGGCCCCGTAATCGGAATGAGTACACTCTAAACCCTTTAACGAGGATCAATTGGAGGGCAAGTCTGGTGCCAGCAGCCGCGGTAATTCCAGCTCCAATAGCGTATATTAAAGTTGTTGCGGTTAAAAAGCTCGTAGTCGAATCTGTGTCCCGCGCCGCTGGTTCATCGTACGCGGTGTCAACTGGCGTGCCGCGGGACGTCCTGCCGGTGGGCTTAGCTCGCAAGGGCGGCCCAACTCAATCCCGCCGCGGTGCTCTTCACTGAGTGTCGAGGTGGGCCGGCACGTTTACTTTGAACAAATTAGAGTGCTTAAAGCAGGCTAAAACTTCGCCTGAATACTGTGTGCATGGAATAATGGAATAGGACCTCGGTTCTATTTTGTTGGTTTTCGGAACCCCGAGGTAATGATTAATAGGAACGGATGGGGGCATTCGTATTGCGACGTTAGAGGTGAAATTCTTGGATCGTCGCAAGACGGACAGAAGCGAAAGCATTTGCCAAAAACGCTTTCATTGATCAAGAACGAAAGTTAGAGGTTCGAAGGCGATCAGATACCGCCCTAGTTCTAACCATAAACGATGCCAGCTAGCGATCCGCCGACGTTCCTCCGATGACTCGGCGGGCAGCTTCCGGGAAACCAAAGCGTTTGGGTTCCGGGGGAAGTATGGTTGCAAAGCTGAAACTTAAAGGAATTGACGGAAGGGCACCACCAGGAGTGGAGCCTGCGGCTTAATTTGACTCAACACGGGAAACCTCACCAGGCCCGGACACCGGAAGGATTGACAGATTGAGAGCTCTTTCTTGATTCGGTGGGTGGTGGTGCATGGCCGTTCTTAGTTGGTGGAGTGATTTGTCTGGTTAATTCCGATAACGAACGAGATTCTAGCCTGCTAACTAGGCGTTTTCGACATCCCAAAGGCCCGCCGGTTGAGGATTCGTCTTCTTCCGTGCGCGGTTTTTACTGTCGGCGTACAAACAATTCTTCTTAGAGGGACAGGCGGCTTTTAGCCGCACGAGATTGAGCAATAACAGGTCTGTGATGCCCTTAGATGTTCTGGGCCGCACGCGCGCTACACTGAAGGAATCAGCGTGTCCTCCCTGGCCGAGCGGCCCGGGTAACCCGCTGAACCTCCTTCGTGCTAGGGATTGGGGCTTGCAATTGTTCCCCATGAACGAGGAATTCCCAGTAAGCGCGAGTCATAAGCTCGCGTTGATTACGTCCCTGCCCTTTGTACACACCGCCCGTCGCTACTACCGATTGAATGATTTAGTGAGGTCTTCGGACTGAGCGCGGCGGCGTTTCGGCGTCGCCGATGCTTCGGAAAGATGACCAAACTTGATCATTTAGAGGAAGTAAAAGTCGTAACAAGGTTTCCGTAGGTGAACCTGCGGAAGGATCATTACAGCGTTTTTGTCGAAAAAAAACGACGAGTCTGCTGATTTCTTCTTTTTCGAATTAACTGTTGCCTCGTGCGACGGGGAAATATCGACGTGTGCTCCGGAGCGATCGAACTCTTCTCTATCTAGAGAGTGTCGTTTCTAAGTGGGTCGAGCACGACGATGGATCCTTTACTTTAGAACGATATGGTCGTCTTGGAGGTTTTCAATGAAGCGTGAAAACCATTTCAAAACGATCCCGACGAGATCGGCCGCTGTTCTGAGCGCGTGAAGCTCCAGGGCTTGCGCGCGAACATCGGTAAACGATATTGATCCGGGTACCTGGAAACGGCAAGTTATTGTGTGTCGATTCTTCTCGTCGTCCTTGCTCGATCAAGTGATAGGATGAAACGACGATGTATTATACGTCGAATGCTATTCAACATTCGAGCGGACGGATAGAAGATAAGCCAAACACGAAAACTTGATGTTTCGAAGGAACGCCGTTGCTTCGTGGTCAAAACATGCGTCTACATACACGCACACGTTACCGACCTACGAAGCGGTGGCTTTTCGAAGGTGTTGAAAGATGTTCGCCCGGCCGTCGGGATGGCTTACGCGCGTCCTCCTCGACGACGACCGAACGAAAGAAAGTCGCGCACGTTCTCCGTACGCCTCGTCTGAAATTGTACATGTGCTGTACCAAAACGAGATCGTTGAGCGCGACCGTAATTTCGATCGTAATTTGTGATTTACTAGCCACCTGACAGAGAGACGTCGAAAACGACGTCTGAAAAAATGATTACCCTGAACGGTGGATCACTTGGCTCGTGGGTCGATGAAGAACGCAGCTAATTGCGCGTCAACTTGTGAACTGCAGGACACATGAACATCGACATTTCGAACGCACATTGCGGTCCTCGGATACTGTTCCCGGACCACTCCTGGCTGAGGGTCGTATCTATTTCAAAGACTGCTCGGTTTTTCCGAACTATTTGTTCGGAATAACGTCGGAGCGAGTTGGACGTTTGACGTGCCGTCTTCGTTCTGTCGAAGAATTATTCTTCTCCAGACGATGACGACGCGGCGTCTCAAAACGCGAAAGCGGCATTTCGTTTCGTTTCCCATAACCGGGACGAAGCGATTCGCAGTGTTTGTGCACGACGACGTATCGAGCTATCGAACGTAGCTGCACCGTTGTCATTACGGCGATATATACGAGTTCACAGCGTCGCTCTTCGCGCGTTGCACGACCGTCGTGTCCGAGATTCTTTTGACAGAAATTCGATGACGTCGTCTGGTCTGTGCGTGCTGTCATCGAGCGCGTCAAACTCGTCGTCCGGTTTGCATGTCAACGTGAACGGCTGTTCGTACATTAGCCGATGCTGAGTCGTCGTAGTTGAACAAACGTCGAATATTTTTATTTTATCGACCTCAGAGCAGGTGAGACTACCCGCTGAATTTAAGCATATTATTAAGCGGAGGAAAAGAAACTAACTAGGATTCCCTCAGTAGCTGCGAGCGAACAGGGAAGAGCCCAGCACCGAATCCCGCGGCCGACCCTGGCCGCCGGGAAATGTGGTGTTAGGGAGGATCCGTTTATCCCGAGGTCGTGCGGTGCGTCCAAGTCCTTCTTGAACGGGGCCACAGCCCATAGAGGGTGCCAGGCCCGTAGTGACCGCTGCCGATCGCGGGAGGATCTCTCCTCAGAGTCGGGTTGCTTGAGAGTGCAGCCCTAAGTGGGTGGTAAACTCCATCTAAGGCTAAATATGACCACGAGACCGATAGCGAACAAGTACCGTGAGGGAAAGTTGAAAAGCACTTTGAAGAGAGAGTTCAAGAGTACGTGAAACCGTTCAGGGGTAAACCTGAGAAACCCGAAAGGTCGAAAGGGGAAATTCATTCGCGTTTCGTCTGCCGGCGGTGAGCGAGTGCGTGACGAACGGTGTTCGCGCCGTTCGCGCTACTCGTTTTCTAGCACCGGTGTCGAACGCGTGCACTTTTCCCCTAGTAGGACGTCGCGATCCGTTGGGTGTCGGTCTAAGGCTCGAGGTGGAGCCCGCGAGGTCGCTTCGGCGTGTCGCGCGGACCCTCGAAATCCTGGCCGACTTGCTCGACGGTATAACGAAGGCGCGAGGCCGCTACTCAGTTAGCGTTCGGCTCGTGGCAAGCGCGTTCGGCGTTTGACGGCGATCGGACCTGGTGCCGATTCTGTCCCCGGACGACTGTTGGCCGCGATGCTCTCGAACAGACCTCGAATCGAAACGCCGATCTGCGACGCTATAGCTTTGGGTACTTTCAGGACCCGTCTTGAAACACGGACCAAGGAGTCTAGCATGTGCGCGAGTCATTGGGACACACCTAAACCTAAAGGCGTAATGAAAGTGAAGGTCCGCCTTGCGCGGACC
>JARUHQ010000058.1:22500-40000 GCA_029955515.1 Chrysomela aeneicollis
ATATATATTTAATGCCTCTTGGAACCCCTGCAAATTTTTTTTTTTTTTATGCTTTTGGATTTTTTTTCATTCTAGTCCCTGGTTATCCGTAATCGACTATGCAAACCTAGCTCATGGTGTATATATATATATAAATATCTAAAGATATGGGGTTCTATTCTAATATATAAATATATATATCTAATCTTACTTCAAAAGGAACTCTAAATCATAACCCTTCAATCGGTAAAACCCTCCGGTAGCCCCTATCTGACCATAATTTTATGTTTATTATATGTGTAATCATTATACATTGAGTGTTTCATTTTATGGACCTAAATGTCTATAATTTTACATTATACAACAACAGTAGTACCCTCAAATATGTAAATTCGTTTATTACCACAATATTGGAATTATAAATACATAAAATGGTACCGCTTGAAGAAGATTACGGAGGATTAGGGTTACCCTCATGAATTCTCGATCATCATTTACAACCTTCGGAGCAATCGTGGTGGGCGGAGTTTACGAGAAAACGGTTTCTATGCATGACTCTTCGGAACCGGGCTTCGACCATTGACTGCCTTCCATTTGGATGGGCGGAGTCTAATGGATAACTGCTTGCTTGTATATATCAATCATTTTTCGATCCCAGTTAGTTCGTTATTTCGATCAACATCAACATGCCTCCCAAAGCCAGTGGAAAAGCTGCGAAGAAAGCTGGTAAAGCCCAGAAAAATATCGCCAAAACCGATAAGAAAAAGAAACGAAGGAGGAAGGAAAGCTATGCCATCTACATTTATAAAGTCCTGAAACAAGTTCATCCCGACACTGGAATATCTAGTAAGGCGATGAGCATTATGAACAGTTTCGTTAACGATATATTCGAAAGGATTGCCGCCGAAGCCTCCCGCCTTGCACATTACAACAAACGTTCGACCATCACGAGTAGAGAAATTCAAACAGCGGTACGTCTACTGCTTCCTGGTGAATTGGCTAAGCACGCTGTCAGCGAAGGTACCAAAGCGGTAACCAAATATACGAGTTCCAAATAATCCAATCGACGCATCGTATTAGTATAAAAATCGGTTCTTTTCAGAACCACAAAAAATCTCCGGAAGAATTCGTCCTCCGATTCTAAATAGTCCCATATTGAAGAGGTCATAAGGAACATTCTAATGCTCATCTGATTATGTTATTCTTGTTCGAGCCATCCGAATTTCTTCGGGAAAAATATGAATGATGGGATAGAGGTTCGATATACACCGATGCGGCATCGACCTCGACGTTGACATTGCTCTAGGTTAGTGTCCGTATCTCGATCGACTGTGCGAATTTGATATCTTTCCTAGCGTCAAATGCCGGTAGATACATGTAGGTGTCATTTTTATTCGTATATTTCCACTGAATACTTTGACATTGTGGCAGGATCTGATGTGAGTTCTAATCTTGATTTGTGACGATTTCTCACGAAACGATAATCGGATAGAAATTCCGCCAAGGGAAAATATATCAGAGTGGTAGCCTTCATGTTCGTATTACTCGGGATCTGCGAACGTCCAGTCTACCGTCCGACTAGGATATCGGTTTGCAGTATAAAAAAAAATTACTTGCGCTCCAGGCCTCATTCAGATTCCATACAGCTCACAAAGTGGTTCGCTGATATTGGTAAATAGATATTTATAAATTCGAGTCGACGAAACGAACGAATCATAATGGCTGATACGGAAAATCAGAAATCTACTGCTTCGGCTACGACCGCCTCTTCGTCATCGGCATCGACGACGACGTCACCTCAAACACAGTCTCCTGTGAAGAAAGAGAAGAAAACAGCGAAATACGCTAAAGTGAAACCTTCACATCCGCCTACATCTGAAATGGTGAATAACGCCATCAAGGGATTGAAAGAAAGAGGTGGCTCTTCGCTACAGGCAATCAAGAAGTTCATCGCTGCCAACTACAAAGTGGACGCTGAAAAAGTTGCTCCGTTCATCAAAAAGTATTTGAAAGCTTCGGTTGTTTCTGGATCGTTGGTTCAGACGAAAGGAAAAGGTGCATCTGGTTCCTTCAAATTACCATCTGCGGTCTCAACTCTTTCCAAACCTTCGTCGTCAGGAGACAAGAATCTAAGCAATGCAACAGACAAGCCTAAAAAAAAAAAACAGTTGACGAAAAGCGCTGCCATTGCTGGTGATAAGTCGAAAGTAGCCAAAAGAGTATCTTCTTCGAAATCGAAAAAGGCAATTTCCGAGAAGAAACTTACCGCTGCTCCTCCTCCTCCGTCCAAGGCGAAGAAAGTTATTGCCGCCTCCGTCGAGGATAAAGAAATAGTCAAATCGGCAGCTAAGACTGCTTCGAGTGAGATCAAATCTCCTTCGAAGGCAAAAAAGTTGAACAAGGGAGGTGGTCCCACGAAGAAACCGAAGGCGCCAAAACCTAAAACTGTTAAGCCTGCTGCGACGGCGACTACTGCGACGAAATCCAAGAAAGCAGCGTCCCCAAAGAGGAAGAAGTAATTCGTCATCTGTCGAAGACAATGAATACGTCCCATTTCTCTCATTCGAAAAGTTGCGGAATCAAAAACCAATGGCCCTTTTCAGGGCCACCAATATGTTCTATAGAAATCTAGTTTGTTTCCACCAGTAATGATACCTATTTTGCTTTCAGTAGGATCGAAAATAAAATCTTTTCATCAAGGTTAATATTATTCAGAATGTCGAGACGGTTTGTTGTAATGGCCTAATTCGAATTGATAATATTCGATGATTCGAATATGTGGCCTGGATCATCAGGATTTAATATCGAAATCGTCAATGATGAATACAGGATTGCAATTCTCATTGATCTTACTTCACCGGGTGACTGTTCTTCATTTTTGTGGCTATATCACCACGGTACAATTAATATATAATAGAAGTGTACAATAACTTCTAGCATAACGATCCAACACTTTACATTACACAATGACTTGGACTATGGACTTATCTGGTAGTGGAGCAAACATTTACGAATTCCATTGAATATAGTAGTGGTTCTGAAAAGAACCGATTTTTGTGTTTATGTTTTCACGCTCCAACTTTAGGCGCGTTCTCCTCTGATACGTCTGGCCAATTGGATATCCTTAGGCATAATGGTGACGCGTTTGGCGTGAATAGCGCACAAGTTAGTATCTTCGAAGAGACCAACCAAGTACGCCTCGCTCGCTTCTTGTAAAGCCATGACAGCCGAACTTTGGAAACGTAGGTCGGTCTTAAAATCTTGAGCGATTTCACGAACCAAACGTTGGAACGGTAATTTCCTAATAAGCAACTCTGTACTTTTCTGATAACGACGAATTTCACGTAGTGCAACTGTACCAGGTCTATAACGATGTGGTTTCTTCACTCCACCAGTAGCTGGTGCACTCTTACGAGCAGCTTTGGTAGCGAGCTGCTTGCGGGGAGCTTTACCTCCGGTAGATTTACGTGCCGTTTGTTTGGTACGGGCCATAACTAATATTATTATAATAATACGAAATAGGACTCGTGTAGCACGTACATACACTGACTGACGGAAGAATAACACAGTCGAATATCAGCGTTTATATATAGACGAGCTACGCTGTAACCGAACCATTTTCATTGGTCGATGTCGCTGAAGTGGGCGTTGCCATAATGTTTACAAAACTCGGCTCACAATTGCGTCCTCGGCACAGTTGCACTTGAGCGTCTCAGGTGATCGTATATTTCGTGTTGTCTTTGTTGAACTTCTAACAAAAGAAATAAACATGACCGGACGTGGCAAAGGTGGTAAAGGGTTGGGTAAAGGTGGAGCAAAACGTCATCGCAAAGTTTTGCGTGACAACATCCAAGGTATCACCAAACCGGCGATAAGAAGGTTGGCTCGTCGCGGTGGTGTGAAGAGAATATCAGGGTTGATCTACGAAGAGACCCGTGGGGTTCTCAAAGTATTCCTGGAAAATGTTATCAGAGACGCTGTCACTTATACTGAGCACGCCAAAAGGAAAACCGTCACTGCCATGGATGTCGTTTATGCTTTGAAACGTCAAGGCCGCACTCTCTACGGATTCGGAGGTTGAACAATCAAATCTTACGCCAATGACAAAAAAAAAACGGTTCTTTTCAGAACCACAACTTATCTTGTTTATGAATTCGTTCACATGCATCCATACATACATACATACATACATACATACATACATACATACATACATACATATATATATATATATATATACACATCTAACTTCAACGTATTGTAAGATAATTGAGTATATTGATACATATACGAAATTTGTATGTTTGAGTTGGGAAGACGTGGAGTCAAGAAGTGATGTAATTGCTTTCATTTCGAGAAATGAAATACTATCAATGCAACAGCGATAAGATATTTCACTCGTCAATTACATTCATATTTTCCACTAACATACTCGAAATTGAAGAACCCATTCACTTTTAACTTTTGTCTATTGATTGCTACTTTACGCCGCAACAATGATGAGCGTTAATTTAATCGTATATCTGATATAGAGTCGTTGAACAGCGGGTAGAAAATATACAAACGAATTCTTGAATTTTTTTTTGTGGTCCTTAAAAGGACCGATATTGACCTATTGATTGTCTGGTGAATGCATGCGCCTTAAGCTTTCTTCTCCGTTTTCTTCGGTAACAAGACAGCTTGGATGTTCGGCAGAACACCACCTTGAGCAATTGTCACACCCGACAGGAGTTTATTCAATTCCTCATCGTTCCTGATCGCCAATTGTAGATGACGTGGTATTATGCGAGTTTTCTTATTATCTCTGGCTGCGTTACCTGCCAGTTCCAGGACTTCGGCTCCCAAATATTCCATCACTGCTGCTAGATAAACTGGGGCTCCTGCACCTACACGTTCAGCGTAATTTCCTTTTCTGAGAAGACGATGGATCCTACCCACTGGGAATTGTAACCCGGCCCTACTGGAACGCGACTTTGCCTTTCCCTTAACTTTGCCTCCTTTTCCACGTCCGGACATTTTGATATCACGCTGTTGTCTGTCGTCTGTCTGATGCTACCGTTCAAACGGATCTGTATGTTTGAAAAACTTCGGTTACTAGTTTTATGTATATTGGTCGACCAATGGCAGCTCGAGAATTGATTCAAGGAAATGGGAGGGGCCTAAGAGAATATCGCCATCATTCTCGAATGGAAATGCGTAATAGTTGCGTAAACCCTATTATGTGTATATCCGAATATCTTGAAGTTGAGAGATTGAAAGAAAATGTTGAAGTTCACCAGTAAGTGAAGTGATGAGCGGATGAATATGAAAATTGAGAGGAGGGACATGATGGTAGTACTTCAACCTCTAACAGTTCAAATTGACATGCCGAATTCTAATAAAAAAAAAAAAACATATATCGGCGGCGACGACGACGCCGGTCAACAACAGTTCGAAGGTCAGTTTGATAGTATAGTTCTGTATGTTGTTCCAAGACGATCGAATCTTAGTCATATACTTTTGTTCTAACAACTCATGGGTGATACTGAAGAAACAACTCAAGTTTGAAATCTAATATCATCAAGGACAGTACAAAATCGAAGTATGCTCGATTGAAATTACTCGTTTGCTCGTATAAAACGAATCGAGTATATAATCAGTAAATTGAGTTTTGAATCGTGTCATATTACACCTCTCTTCAGATTGATTCGACAATAGTATAGCTTGAAGAATATCATAAAAGATTAGGGATTTCCATAATTGTTTATAGATTATCATATTATGAAACCTTTGCCTGATTGATTTGCGATTATCATATTTTATTGGGTCTATAAATCAGTATGGAGTCTTGAAAGGGCCCATTCAACACCTTTCCGGATTTATCCGAAAATAGTACCACTTCAAGAAGATCATAGAGGATTGGGAATATCCCTAATTGATTTTCCATTATTATGTTATACAACCTTCAGACCAACGGACTCTCTCCGATGAATTCTTTCGTGGAGGGCGGAGTTTAAGAGAACGCTGTTGCTCCGTATGACTCTTCTCGAAATCAGTCTTCGACCATTGATAGCCTTGCATTCGGTTGGGCGGAGTCTAATGAAAAACAGTTTTCTCGTATATACATAATGTTTTTTCTAATATTAAGTTTGTATCCTGTGCTCGTCCGAGATCTCAGTTTGTTATTTCGATCAACATCAACATGCCTCCCAAAGCCAGTGGAAAAGCTGCGAAGAAAGCTGGTAAAGCCCAGAAAAATATCGCCAAAACCGATAAGAAAAAGAAACGAAGGAGGAAGGAAAGCTATGCCATCTACATTTATAAAGTCCTGAAACAAGTTCATCCCGACACTGGAATATCTAGTAAGGCGATGAGCATTATGAACAGTTTCGTTAACGATATATTCGAAAGGATTGCCGCCGAAGCCTCTCGCCTTGCCCATTACAACAAACGTTCGACCATCACGAGTAGAGAAATTCAAACGGCGGTACGTCTACTACTTCCTGGTGAATTGGCTAAGCACGCTGTTAGCGAAGGTACCAAAGCCGTAACCAAGTACACGAGTTCCAAATAATCTTATCGACGCATTGTATTAGTGATAAAAAAACGGTTCTTTTCAGGACCACAAATAATATCTGAGAGAATTCGTCTTCCGATTCAACTCGTCTCACGTTTAAGGCGAAATTTTCTTGTTTTCGAAGTATCTTATATACGATAGATGATAATAAAAAGACAACGGCACGCGGTGTTCCCAAGCGGTCACCCATCCAAGTACTAACCGCGCCCGACGTTGCTTGACTTCCGTGATCGGACGAGTACGGGTATAATCAACGTGGTATGGTCGTTGCCGTAATTAAAAAAAAAAGTCAGTGGCGCGCGCAGGTGGATTTTTTAGGGTACTTCTGCGGTAAGCCTCCCCCTCCTACCCACCCTCCTTTTCCTCCTCCACATTCCTCCTCCACCGCCGCCTCTACATTTTCTGCCACCTCGTCATTCTACTCGAAGGTCGTTGATTGTCGTTGTTGTTAATGTTATTGTTCGTTATTTCCAAAACGCTCGTTGTTCTGGGGTGAAGGTTCTATAGATAGTAGACTATGATGTCCTTGTTCTCATAATGTCTGAAATATTCTTGGTGGTGGTGGTGGTGGTGGTGGTGGTGGTGGTGGTGGTGGTGGTGGTGGTGGTGGTGGTGGTGGTGGTGGTGGTGGTGGTGGTGGTGGTGGTGGTGGTGGTGGTGGTGGTGGTGGTGGTGGTGGTGGTGGTGGTGGTGGTGGTGGTGGTGGTGGTGGTGGTGGTGGTGGTGGTGGTGGTGGTGGTGGTGGTGGTGGTGGTGGTGGTGGTGGTGGTGGTGGTGGTGGTGGTGGTGGTGGTGGTGGTGGTGGTGGTGGTGGTGGTGGTGGTGGTGGTGGTGGTGGTGGTGGTGGTGGTGGTGGTGGTGGTGGTGGTGGTGGTGGTGGTGTAGGAGGTATACTATCAGAATCATGAATAATCGAAAGCTTTCTTGAGTGTGTTATTTTTGCTGAATCCATCCGATTCGCAATGAGAAAGATGATAATGAAGGAATAGAGTTTCAATACAAACCGATGCGGAGTTGGCCTAGAGGTTGACACTGCACTAGTTAAGTTGACGTATCTTGGTTGAGGATGAAAATTATATATTTTTCTTCGCGTCTCATGCTAGTAGATACATGTGGGTGTCATTATATATTCGTTATCCGTATTGTTAGGTAGTGCTTTGAGGTATATTTTCACTGACTATTCCAACGTTTTGGCCGAATCAGATGAGAGTTCTGATTTCGACTAGCAATGATTCTTTTCGATATGGACTCAGATGGGAGTTTAGCTAGAGGAAAATATATTTGGGATACCTTGTTCTCAATAACGATATCATTTTGTTTCCAACTTTGATTATATATCGACAACAGCCCAAATAAAATGTCTATACGCACACCACGCTAGCAGAATGGAAGCCGTCAATATCGTCTTATTCGGAATCGGCGAGCGTCCAGTCTTCCGTCCGACTTCGATATCACTTCGCCGTATAATAAAGAAATGAGTTTGGTTCGAGGTTTCATTCACATTCTATAAAGCTAAAGTAGTGGTCGTCGTTTGATATCACCAAATAGATATTTTCACATTCGATTCGAGAAGAACGAATCATAATGGCTGATACGGACAATCAGAATTCGACTGCTTCGGCTACGTCCGCCTCGTCGTCGTCGTCGTCGTCTTCACCTCAAACACTGTCTCCTGTGAAGAAAGAGAAGAAAACAGCAAAAAATCCTAGAGCAAAACCTTCCCATCCGCCGACTTCTGAAATGGTGAACAACGCCATCAAAGGATTGAAAGAAAGAGGTGGCTCTTCCCTTCAGGCAATCAAGAAATTTATCGCTGCCAACTACAAAGTGGACGCTGAAAAAGTTGCTCCGTTCATCAAAAAGTACTTGAAATCTTCAGTTGTTTCTGGATCGTTGGTTCAGACGAAAGGAAAAGGTGCGTCTGGCTCCTTCAAGTTAGCGTCTGCGGCTTCGGCTTCTTCCAAACCTTCGTCCGGAGAAAAGAAACGTAGCAATGCGGGCAGCAAACTCAAAAAATCGACTACGAAACGTGTCGCTGTTCCCGGGGATAAATCTAAATCAGTAAAAAAATTGTCTTCTCCGAAATCGAAAAAGACAATTGTCGAAAAGAAAACCACCGCTGCTGCTCCCCCTTCTAAAGCAAAAAAACTTGTTGCCTCTGTAGAGGAAAAAAAAGTCAGATCGACAGCTACGACTGCTTCTAATAAGATAAAATCTCCTTCAAAGGCGAAAAAGTCGAACAAGGGAGGTGGTCCCACGAAGAAACCGAAGGCGCCAAAACCTAAAACTGCCAAAGCGGCTGCGACGGCGACTACTGCGGCGAAATCCAAGAAAGCAGCGTCTCCAAAGAGGAAGAAGTAATTCGTCATCAGTCGAAGACAATGAATACGTCCCATTTTTCTCATTCGGAAATTGAGGACGCAATAACCAATGGCCCTTTTCAGGGCCACCAATATTTCCTATAGATTTCTTGTTTGTTTGCCTCGATGATAATACGTTTTTCTTTCAGTATGGTCAAAAAAAAACCTTCTCATCATGATATCATTCTGAATTTCGAGACGGTTTTTTGTTATGGCCTGATTTGAATTGAATTGATCGATGTTCGATTATTGTGACTATTCGAATATCTCCATTATTTCAGCAAGAATCATTCGAATGATCAGAACTTTTTATTCAAATATATTTTGAATTTCCCAGATTTCATAGGTAGGTATTGGGTAGAATTTGCGCAGGCCCACTTCTGAGCATTATTCAACAAATATTCATTAAATAGAAATTTTCATCCATCAATAACCAACAGAGATTTGCCTTTTTCACCAGCCACGAAATCCATCAGACGACACTAGCGTAGTAACAACAACCGCACCGAATCGAACAGATGGTTGAATGGATAGAATGAACAATCATTGTATCTGAGTTGTATTCGATTATTTCGAACGACTCTATGCTTCGGCGGTGAAAATACGCGGTTCACGTACAGTTTCTTCAAGATTCATCCGTTCGTCATCGAAATCCTAGTTTATGAATGTCGTTTCCAGACTCTCTGCAGCAACCATGATAGTAATCAATAAACTATGCATCTCTGCAAATCATGCAAATCTCTGATTCTATTCATGGTTTCCAATGAAACACCTGTAGCCTCAGATACTCCTTCATGAACCTTTAATACTACAATTGTTGACTTATTTCTACCATCACTTCTTACCTTCGCGAGAGGAATTCTTATTTCATCTGCCATAACTTCCGGCTATAAGAAGATTGGCTCGTTGCGGTGGTGTGAAGAGAATGTAAGGTTTAATCTACGAAGAGACTCGTGGAGCACTCGAAGTATTCCCGGAAAATGTTATCATACATACATACATACATACATACATACATACATACATACATACATACATACATACATACATACATACATACATACATACATACATACATACATACATACATACATACATACATACATACATACATACATACATACATACATACATACATACATACATACATACATAGTATCAACATAAATACTCATATTGAAGTATATAGGGTGGGGCCGTTTGACGGATGTGGAAGAATGTTTCTCAAGTATCGTTCTCTATGTTTGTCTTTCGGTTCCATTCTCCTGTCACTGCTGCATTCTGATTATGTCGAATTTGATCTCATTGTCTTATGGTGTATTATTATTTTTTTGGAATAATAAACGGATAAATTAGTGGTGGATGATGCGGGAGATGATTGTGTTTCAAATGATCTTTCTTCTTTCGTATCGTCGTCTTCTTTTTTGTCCGTCATCGACATGTATCATATATGTGTTATTCAGGAGAGAAGGATGTGATGGTGGAACTTACCCTCTCTCAGGTCAAATTCCAACCCCTTCGAGGTTACGATGTATATCAAGTTTCATGACTGGAAAGACCTTATCTCACACGTATAAGTATCAAAACCAGAAAAATATGGAATTTCGAAACTAGTGAGCTCCATGCCAGTGAGGAAAACACATCGACACTACAGCCGACGGACTCGAGGATTCATACGGAAACTCGTATCAACCTTCAGAGGAAATATAGACGAAGACGAGTAATATTTTGGTTCGCAATCACTACTGAGATATGTACAAATCCATCGTTGCATCGGAACGTATGAAATTCATTTGTATATAAAGCACTATTCACTTTCCGAAACTCGTATCTTCTGGGAGTCCGGTCTTTGCGGCTTCTCTTCTAAAGAAATATGTACGAGAACAAGTTCCATTCTGGTTTGCTATCACTGTTGAAATGCGAAAAAAAAATCATCGTTGCGTCGGTTCATATGGCATTCGTTTTCTATGGATAGCACACTTCACATTTCAACATTACATCTCCTATTTTTCGGCAACCTTCTGGAGGAAATATGGAAGGAAACGAGTATCATTTTTGTTCGCATTCACTATAGAGGTTCGTAGGTATGTATCGGTACGTTTGAAATTTGATTTCATGGTAACCACACTACACTTTCCAAAACTCTGTCTTCGGAGTCTCCGAACTTTTCGGCTCCCCTACGATAGGATTATGGACGAAAACGGATGACATTTCGGTGCACCATTACTTTCAAAATGCGTATGACTCAATCGTTGCACCGATACGTATTGAATTTATTTGGATAGAAAGCACGATATACTTTCCAAATTTCTATCTTCTCTGTCTTCAAACTTTGCGGCTTCCATCCTGAAGAATTTTGGACGGAAACAAGTTCTTTATTTGTTGTCGATCACTTTGAAATTCTAAAGAATTCATCGTTGCATCTGTACGTATGAAATGGGTTTTTATAAAAAGTACACTTCACTTTCCGAAACTATGTCTTTATGAGAATGTGTGGGAATCCATCGGTACGTATGAAATTAGTACACTTTACTTTCCAAAACCATGTCTCCATTGACTTCAGACTCCGCGGCTCCTCTTCGGATGAAATATGGACGAAATAGAACAGATCAGAATACGTTGGAGGTTCGTTTCCAATACGTCAACTCCGGCATCGTCCAAGCGTCGTCTGAGTTTCTAAGTTGAATTTCGAGACGGTTTTTTGTTATGGCCTGATTTGAATTGAAATGACGGACTCGAGGATTCAGACGGAAACTCGTATCAACCTTCAGAGGAAATATAGACGAAGACGAGTAATATTTTGGTTCGCAATCACTACTGAGATATGTACAAATCCATCGTTGCATCGGAACGTATGAAATTCATTTGTATATAAAGCACTATTCACTTTCCGAAACTCGTATCTTCTGGGACTCTGGTCTTTGCGGCTTCTCTTCTGAAGCATCGTCCAAGCGTCGTCTGAGTTTCTAAGTTGAAGTACGCTCCACTTTCCATTCAACGTAATGATCCATGTCCTATGGAAAGTGAAGTCCGAAATCAGACCGGTGTCAGAACAACATATCAAATTCTTAGTTGTTCTCATCGGAAACCTGTCACGTATATTCGATAAATGTATCGTTATGTATCACTATCATGTTCCATTCGAGAGGCGAGAGTTTCGTAGAGCGGAAATCGTATCCATATGGTTCGGAGTAACGACGAGCCAACCATAAGAACAATCATGTTCTCCATACGAAAGCGTTCGAACACGTCTTTGGGTCCGGTGCGCTTATATGTGGAGAGTCGACTCGACGGCGTGAGCTGTCGGGCGTTCTCTGCACCGGGACCACCTACTTGATGCACGATACGTTTAACTGTGCCAGTCATTTTTATTCGACTCGTGTATGTCAAGGCATACCTTCACCGTTCTACGGGTCCGACTATCAACATGGAACCAGATAATATTGCATTTTTGGTGTCGTGTTTGAGACTGTCCAATTCCCATAGTGCGTACGTGTTGGATGTCTAAAGTTGTCCCGGTTTGTTTATTTTACGTCTTCGTGCTAGGATGATGATGGCCTCTTCGTTGTTGTCGCACTAGCTTCGATTCGAGACGAATAAACATCTATCACAGCGAGATCGCGGATGCAGCAAGTGCTTAGCGCGAGCGGTCCTCATGCGATCAACCAAAAAAACGTGACAATCAAGTCACAAAAATATAACAAGCGATAACTCACCTCTGTCCGAGCGAGAATAAAATTAAACGTAACGATTCTTTCGAGAACACCGTGTCGCTTTCAATCTAGCGAAGGGTCGAGAGAATGTTCGAAATTTTTTATCGGTCGACGAAAACGGGGCGGATATATGGAATTCAAGCGCTGTCGTGTTGTTTCTCGTCCGAGATGCTGACAGCGGTAGCGCGGTTCTGTACATTGCAGTCTCTGTCGATCCGATGATAGTGTGATGTCGTAGTAATGCACACACGAAAACAGCTATTTCCGTCGAGCGTGGCGTTTCCGAAGTTTATCTTCGGTCTGACGCAACTCGAAACACGCACGTGAATATATACGGCTGTGTCTCTGTTACTACTACTACAACGCAGCAACGGAGACTGGTCTACTATATTCGTTATACGTAGAACAGCTCCCTGGTTGATCCTGCCAGTAGTCATATGCTTGTCTCAAAGATTAAGCCATGCATGTCTCAGTACAAGCCAAATTAAGGTGAAACCGCGAAAGGCTCATTAAATCAGTTATGGTTCCTTAGATCGTACCCACATTTACTTGGATAACTGTGGTAATTCTAGAGCTAATACATGCAAACAGAGCTCCGACCGGAGACGGAAGGAGCGCTTTTATTAGATCAAAACCAATCGGTGGCGGGTTCGCTCGTCATCGTACAACTTGGTGACTCTGAATAACTTTACGCTGATCGCACGGTCTCGCACCGGCGACGCATCTTTCAAATGTCTGCCTTATCAACTGTCGATGGTAGGTTCTGCGCCTACCATGGTTGTAACGGGTAACGGGGAATCAGGGTTCGATTCCGGAGAGGGAGCCTGAGAAACGGCTACCACATCCAAGGAAGGCAGCAGGCGCGCAAATTACCCACTCCCGGCACGGGGAGGTAGTGACGAAAAATAACGATACGGGACTCATCCGAGGCCCCGTAATCGGAATGAGTACACTCTAAACCCTTTAACGAGGATCAATTGGAGGGCAAGTCTGGTGCCAGCAGCCGCGGTAATTCCAGCTCCAATAGCGTATATTAAAGTTGTTGCGGTTAAAAAGCTCGTAGTCGAATCTGTGTCCCGCGCCGCTGGTTCATCGTACGCGGTGTCAACTGGCGTGCCGCGGGACGTCCTGCCGGTGGGCTTAGCTCGCAAGGGCGGCCCAACTCAATCCCGCCGCGGTGCTCTTCACTGAGTGTCGAGGTGGGCCGGCACGTTTACTTTGAACAAATTAGAGTGCTTAAAGCAGGCTAAAACTTCGCCTGAATACTGTGTGCATGGAATAATGGAATAGGACCTCGGTTCTATTTTGTTGGTTTTCGGAACCCCGAGGTAATGATTAATAGGAACGGATGGGGGCATTCGTATTGCGACGTTAGAGGTGAAATTCTTGGATCGTCGCAAGACGGACAGAAGCGAAAGCATTTGCCAAAAACGCTTTCATTGATCAAGAACGAAAGTTAGAGGTTCGAAGGCGATCAGATACCGCCCTAGTTCTAACCATAAACGATGCCAGCTAGCGATCCGCCGACGTTCCTCCGATGACTCGGCGGGCAGCTTCCGGGAAACCAAAGCGTTTGGGTTCCGGGGGAAGTATGGTTGCAAAGCTGAAACTTAAAGGAATTGACGGAAGGGCACCACCAGGAGTGGAGCCTGCGGCTTAATTTGACTCAACACGGGAAACCTCACCAGGCCCGGACACCGGAAGGATTGACAGATTGAGAGCTCTTTCTTGATTCGGTGGGTGGTGGTGCATGGCCGTTCTTAGTTGGTGGAGTGATTTGTCTGGTTAATTCCGATAACGAACGAGATTCTAGCCTGCTAACTAGGCGTTTTCGACATCCCAAAGGCCCGCCGGTTGAGGATTCGTCTTCTTCCGTGCGCGGTTTTTACTGTCGGCGTACAAACAATTCTTCTTAGAGGGACAGGCGGCTTTTAGCCGCACGAGATTGAGCAATAACAGGTCTGTGATGCCCTTAGATGTTCTGGGCCGCACGCGCGCTACACTGAAGGAATCAGCGTGTCCTCCCTGGCCGAGCGGCCCGGGTAACCCGCTGAACCTCCTTCGTGCTAGGGATTGGGGCTTGCAATTGTTCCCCATGAACGAGGAATTCCCAGTAAGCGCGAGTCATAAGCTCGCGTTGATTACGTCCCTGCCCTTTGTACACACCGCCCGTCGCTACTACCGATTGAATGATTTAGTGAGGTCTTCGGACTGAGCGCGGCGGCGTTTCGGCGTCGCCGATGCTTCGGAAAGATGACCAAACTTGATCATTTAGAGGAAGTAAAAGTCGTAACAAGGTTTCCGTAGGTGAACCTGCGGAAGGATCATTACAGCGTTTTTGTCGAAAAAAAACGACGAGTCTGCTGATTTCTTCTTTTTCGAATTAACTGTTGCCTCGTGCGACGGGGAAATATCGACGTGTGCTCCGGAGCGATCGAACTCTTCTCTATCTAGAGAGTGTCGTTTCTAAGTGGGTCGAGCACGACGATGGATCCTTTACTTTAGAACGATATGGTCGTCTTGGAGGTTTTCAATGAAGCGTGAAAACCATTTCAAAACGATCCCGACGAGATCGGCCGCTGTTCTGAGCGCGTGAAGCTCCAGGGCTTGCGCGCGAACATCGGTAAACGATATTGATCCGGGTACCTGGAAACGGCAAGTTATTGTGTGTCGATTCTTCTCGTCGTCCTTGCTCGATCAAGTGATAGGATGAAACGACGATGTATTATACGTCGAATGCTATTCAACATTCGAGCGGACGGATAGAAGATAAGCCAAACACGAAAACTTGATGTTTCGAAGGAACGCCGTTGCTTCGTGGTCAAAACATGCGTCTACATACACGCACACGTTACCGACCTACGAAGCGGTGGCTTTTCGAAGGTGTTGAAAGATGTTCGCCCGGCCGTCGGGATGGCTTACGCGCGTCCTCCTCGACGACGACCGAACGAAAGAAAGTCGCGCACGTTCTCCGTACGCCTCGTCTGAAATTGTACATGTGCTGTACCAAAACGAGATCGTTGAGCGCGACCGTAATTTCGATCGTAATTTGTGATTTACTAGCCACCTGACAGAGAGACGTCGAAAACGACGTCTGAAAAAATGATTACCCTGAACGGTGGATCACTTGGCTCGTGGGTCGATGAAGAACGCAGCTAATTGCGCGTCAACTTGTGAACTGCAGGACACATGAACATCGACATTTCGAACGCACATTGCGGTCCTCGGATACTGTTCCCGGACCACTCCTGGCTGAGGGTCGTATCTATTTCAAAGACTGCTCGGTTTTTCCGAACTATTTGTTCGGAATAACGTCGGAGCGAGTTGGACGTTTGACGTGCCGTCTTCGTTCTGTCGAAGAATTATTCTTCTCCAGACGATGACGACGCGGCGTCTCAAAACGCGAAAGCGGCATTTCGTTTCGTTTCCCATAACCGGGACGAAGCGATTCGCAGTGTTTGTGCACGACGACGTATCGAGCTATCGAACGTAGCTGCACCGTTGTCATTACGGCGATATATACGAGTTCACAGCGTCGCTCTTCGCGCGTTGCACGACCGTCGTGTCCGAGATTCTTTTGACAGAAATTCGATGACGTCGTCTGGTCTGTGCGTGCTGTCATCGAGCGCGTCAAACTCGTCGTCCGGTTTGCATGTCAACGTGAACGGCTGTTCGTACATTAGCCGATGCTGAGTCGTCGTAGTTGAACAAACGTCGAATATTTTTATTTTATCGACCTCAGAGCAGGTGAGACTACCCGCTGAATTTAAGCATATTATTAAGCGGAGGAAAAGAAACTAACTAGGATTCCCTCAGTAGCTGCGAGCGAACAGGGAAGAGCCCAGCACCGAATCCCGCGGCCGACCCTGGCCGCCGGGAAATGTGGTGTTAGGGAGGATCCGTTTATCCCGAGGTCGTGCGGTGCGTCCAAGTCCTTCTTGAACGGGGCCACAGCCCATAGAGGGTGCCAGGCCCGTAGTGACCGCTGCCGATCGCGGGAGGATCTCTCCTCAGAGTCGGGTTGCTTGAGAGTGCAGCCCTAAGTGGGTGGTAAACTCCATCTAAGGCTAAATATGACCACGAGACCGATAGCGAACAAGTACCGTGAGGGAAAGTTGAAAAGCACTTTGAAGAGAGAGTTCAAGAGTACGTGAAACCGTTCAGGGGTAAACCTGAGAAACCCGAAAGGTCGAAAGGGGAAATTCATTCGCGTTTCGTCTGCCGGCGGTGAGCGAGTGCGTGACGAACGGTGTTCGCGCCGTTCGCGCTACTCGTTTTCTAGCACCGGTGTCGAACGCGTGCACTTTTCCCCTAGTAGGACGTCGCGATCCGTTGGGTGTCGGTCTAAGGCTCGAGGTGGAGCCCGCGAGGTCGCTTCGGCGTGTCGCGCGGACCCTCGAAATCCTGGCCGACTTGCTCGACGGTATAACGAAGGCGCGAGGCCGCTACTCAGTTAGCGTTCGGCTCGTGGCAAGCGCGTTCGGCGTTTGACGGCGATCGGACCTGGTGCCGATTCTGTCCCCGGACGACTGTTGGCCGCGATGCTCTCGAACAGACCTCGAATCGAAACGCCGATCTGCGACGCTATAGCTTTGGGTACTTTCAGGACCCGTCTTGAAACACGGACCAAGGAGTCTAGCATGTGCGCGAGTCATTGGGACACACCTAAACCTAAAGGCGTAATGAAAGTGAAGGTCCGCCTTGCGCGGACCGAGGGAGGATGGGCGGTTTGCCCTCAAAGTGGCCGCTCCGCACTCCCGGGGCGTCTCGTTCTCATCGCGAGAAGAGGCGCACCAAGAGCGTACACGCTGGGACCCGAAAGATGGTGAACTATGCCTGGTCAGGACGAAGTCAGGGGAAACCCTGATGGAGGTCCGTAGCGATTCTGACGT